>JANHFL010001332.1:159835-181621 GCA_032468155.1 Oxyrhabdium leporinum
AAGGCCCCCCGGGAGCTAAAGTCACCTGTACACATGACATATAAAGGAGGGGCACCTTGCAGGTCACGTAGAGCAGCGGCTGTCCTGCTGGACCCAGAGTTTGTTCCATCTTTACCGATGAAGACGAGACAGCCATCATGGCCACCATGAAGCTGGGGCAACTGAAGAAACAAAGACTGTGCTGGAGTGGTGAGAGTAGACAGTGATTGGACTGGGTTAGGTGATATTTTAAAGTTTGTCTAAGATTTATCCTAAAAGAAAATAAATCCAGAAAAAGAGACTCTTTGGATCATTTTAAAGTGGTGATTAGAGAGAAACAGATGAAAAGTGCGCCCTATCAGGAAATAAGTAAGAGTTATAGAATACCAAAAGACTGGATGGATAAATTTTATTGACATGACTTTGAATAGGCATTTTAAAATTCTGGATATTTGACTGTTTATTGAACACTTTTTGCTGATTTAATCGGAATAAACAGCTGACAGAATAGCCTTAACACTGAATTTTAAGTTAAAGGCACCATGTACTGGTGAATGTATATATATATATATTATGCCATACTCCTTGAACAATGGGAACAACCTTGGAAAAAAATTAAAGGCAGAAAATAACACCTGGAGGTCTGCTGCACTATCTATTGTCCTATACTTATCCACTGTATGGTGACCAGAGAATTAACCTTGGAAACCTGGAAGATACTTAATGGAGTGACTTTTGAATTTTGGAATCAACTAGCAATTTAAAAACAGAACACAAGGAGCTATCTGGAATGCCCTGGGCTGTATAAATGAATTTAACTGGGATATAAACAACTAAACTTATTGTATTTTCTGATGAACAATGTTAAGCAATTTACTGGCTTTGGGAAATTAAAAAGGATGGACTTGTGAGCAGTGATATACAATTGACAGAACATTGAGTAGTATTTGGACTTCCTAAAAAGAAAACAAGACAAGATGGCTCACCAGGATGAATCAGAGGCATTACAAAAACAAACTGTGTTAATGTTTCAAATTCTCTATGATACTATAATAAGGAATACCAGTGAGATAAGAGATCTACTACATGACATAACTGGAAAGACTCCAAATGTGGGAGGTGTGTGAAAAAGAAAGAAGGTGTAACTTCTAAGAGAATGAGAGATGATGGATAGTAAAATATTCTTTCTTCATTTTAAAAAACAGATTGGCTGTATTAAGAATTAGATTACAAATATAGTAAGAGATTATAAATAGGGAGAATATTGTTATACATATTTTTATAGAACATGTTTAAAGTGAAAAATAAAGGTTAAGATTTTGAATAAGGACATTATTAAGTATGCTCAAGAATAATGCTATGATTATTAGAAGGGTGTAGCAAATATTGAATGATTGATAGGATTGAAGAATGAAGGACTATGTGTTGATACAAATATGTGTAATAATATTAGAACTTTGTAACTTAGATCAATGTAGTAACTTTCATTTGTATTAAAATAAGATTGGCCGTATTAAAAATCAGAACAGAACAAGAGATTAGGAGGGGGAATATTGTTATACATATTTTTATATAACACATTTAAAAGGAAAAGTAAAGGTTAAGATTAGACTTTGAAAAAGGATGTTATCAGGTATGCTCAAGAATAATGTTATTACTATAGAAGGGTGTAGCAAATATTGAACAACTGAAAAATGAAGGACTATGTACCGATATAATATGTATAACAACATTAGAACCATATAAGCTTGATTAATGTAGTAATTTCTTTTTGTATTAATATCATTTTTGTATTAATATGATTGAAACTCAGATGCCACACTGTACATGTAACAATATGGATGTATCCTTAAAAAGATAAAAAACTTGACAAAATAAATAAATCTTTTTACAAAATTATTCAGAGCTTTATTGCCTCCAGACTGAAATAAATGTTTTAATTTATTTTTCCCTGTATTACTAAACAACATGTCTAAAAATACCACAGTATGTTCAACTTGTCCCTGCCTTTAAAAATATTTTTATAAGGGAAGCATACAAAGTTGAATCTGATAAGAATAAACAATCTCTCACCTATTTTGTTAAATGGGTATGTGATGTTAAAATAATTCTGGTAAAATTCAAGAAGCTTCACTGCTGTGTTCAAGGCATATTCAGTCTGCCCAAGCTTTTGTGGTACAGAATAAACAGATACCTGGCACAATGGGAAAGAGAGAACAAATCAGAGGAAACTTTCAGTGGAATTCAGTTTTTCACTGTCTATATTACTTAGTGAAAAGAACCAAAGATTTTCTATAATAGTTGATAAGGCAACATTAAGAGGGTACACGGATAACCAAGTTTCATTATTTATGATAAAAAAGGTTAAGATTGTTTTAGATCCATTTGTATAGCATATTATAAAACAAAATGCAAGATGTTTTCTTTGTTGTTTCATTTCTAAAGACTTATATCCTGATAGCAGAGGAGCCATTTCTATGATGTTAATATATACATGTTCACAGTTCAGGTCTGGACCACAAGTTTGGTATTTCTCCCCTTTCCTTAACCAGCATTAACAGGAGTGGCTGAGATTTCCCGCAGATAAAAATATATCTCATCAGGTAAAAATAAAAGGAAGTAGTGGGTAAAATAAGAACTAAAGAAAAGCTTTACACTACTCGTAGGCCAGCAAATGGATCTTTCTTCAAGATGATTTCTAACATTTCTCCTCTAGCCCTGACAAATAAGTAAATAGATTAACATACCCTGCTGAATGTTGCAATAATTTGATATTATAAAAAACAAAGCAACTACCAAGCCAACTGTCAGGTCAAAAAACCCTGTAATCTGCTTTCAGTGGTGCAATGACACAAGCCAGTGAACATGGCTAATTCAAATCTAAGAAGTGTAACATAATACACTGGGAAATGAGGGAGGTTTTTTGGAAGGGTTACAGGAGCAAAAAAGCCCACCTACCTGAGTCCCATTTGTTTTCTTATTGGTACATTTGAAGTTTCCAACAATGACAGCTACTAGGTAAGTGCTCATTCTCAAGCTCACAAAGAATTCATCTTGAAATAATCCATTTGCCAAGCGATTGGTTGATTTCTGGAAATACAAACAGGAGATCAGAATTCAATTATGTAAACAGAAGCTGCAGGTCCTGGAACATAAATCACAGAAGCCATCTGCTCTATGTCGAGATACTTGGAAAATGGCTAATACACAAAACATAATGCACAGAACATTATTTCCTATGACTGCACTACTCAACAGTTAGCAAATTAAAATTATATCAATAAATCTAAGAAGTAAAAATCAGTTCAGTACAGAGCAAGTTCATCTGCCAGAGCTGAACAAAAAATAATAAGCACTGATTTTATAAAGACATTTGTTCTGTATGCTTCATGAATGTGCTAATACTCAACTTATCTTTTGGTTGCATGATGCTTTTACACAAACACAATTTACTTCATTAAATGATCTCAGCCTGACTAGAGATCCTTCAAAAGACTGCTCTTACAGTACATTACAGTAACTTAATATAGAGTTTATTAAGGGCAACAATGACGCCAAATTTTCAAACCATCACTGAAAAGCAGGAACTCATAGCATGAAAGCAAATTGTGCAAGGAATTTAATGAAGAATTAATTATCAGTTTCCCCAGTTTTGCTTTTATTTCAATTTCACTTGAAAAGATCAGGGTAGCCCATAGCAGGGCATATTATGCACAAAATGCTGCTACATGGTGGCAAAGTTAAAAAGACACTCTACAGAACATTTGTTAGGGTGCCAAATAATTGCATTATAAAATTTCCAAGAACAGTCTAATCCCACTACTAATCAGCTATTAATCAGCTAGCACTGCATTCTCACAATAATTAAACTTCGATACCCAAGCAGTCATTTAATTAAATAAACAAAGCAAAAAAAAAGCCTTAGGATACTTTGTATTTCTATTTTATAGTACAGTAATTATTTCTAAATTCAAATAAATGTACACAAATTAACAAAAGAAAACAATTTAAACATTTAACTCTCTTGCCTTATTTTTTTCATATTTCAGGGTATCATCAGAAATACCATAAATCCAATAATCATATACAATCAACTAAATTTCTATAGTGGTATACTCTATAATGATTCATGATGGTGTAAAAATAAAAATCAAATTTATGTAATACAAACACTAAGAATCTACAATTATCAAAGTATTTTATTAATTACTTAAATAAAATTAATATCATCCCAGAGATATATCATAATTAAATGTTCTTCTGAACATCTCAGTTTCTAACATTTCTCTAGATGTCAAAAGTGATGGAGATTTCTAATCACCCAGATTTCTAATGAAAGGTTACTACATATGTGCCAAAGCTGAGAAACAAAATGTCCTTGTTTTCCCTTTGATCCCATAAGGGGGAGAAGAACTCTCCATCTCAAATTGCGACATGTGTACTGTATGCGTAAGATCCACTTGAAGAAACTGCACCTTTAAGAAGCCAGATTCCAAGCCATGTAAGGCTTTAAGGCTGGACAACCATTAATCAAACCATGATGGGATTCAGCTTAGTTCAAAGTCCACCCTCCACCCCAACACACACACACACACATACATTAAACAAATCACTATAGCCTTCCAAGCACTAGGTCGATTCCCAGTGCATTGCTGCTTGGCTCAGGGTGGAGATATATAACATACTGTGGCCTCAACCACAGTACTTGGACTTGGAAGGGACCTTGGAGATCTTCTTGGAGACCCTGCTCAAACAGCAGACCCTATACCATTTCAGACAAATAGCTGTCCAATTTCTTTTTAAAAGCCTCCATGAAGCACCCAGAGGTTGCCTCTCTCCTTGATTAGTTTCCATCCATTTCTTCTTGTCTTCCTTCTGGTACTTCAGAAAATAGGCTGACCCCTCTTCTTTGTGGCAGCCTCCCAAATATTGGAACACTATTATCATGTCACCCCTAGACCTTCTTTTCACTAGACTAGGCATACCCAATTCCTGCAACCATTTTTCATATGTTTTAGCCTCCATCCCCCTATTCATCTTTGTTGCTCTTCTCTGCACTCTTTCCGGAGTCTCAACATCTTTTTTACTTTGTGGTGACCAAAACTGGATGCAGTATTCCAAGTGTGGTCTTATTAAGGCATTATAGAGTGATACTAACACTTCACATGATCTTGATTCTATCCGTTTTAATGCAGCCTAGGATTGCATTGGCTTTTTTGGCAGCTGCAGCACACTGCTGACTCATATTTACGTGATTGTCCACTAAAATGCAAAGATCCCTCTCAGTTACTTCTATTGAGTCAGATTTCACCTAATCTGTACCTGTACAAATTTACATTACCTTTTTTTCACTTTCCTGTCAACCTCTTCTATCCTCAAACTTTCCTGTTGATTCCTTCCCACCCCACCATTCTTACTAAACTGATGAAAGTAGGAATCTCACCTTCTCCCCTCAGAGGGGTCTCTTTTTTTAAATAAGACATAAAATTAAACCGCCCAATCATTTGTGGCACTTCCTTAGTGACTGTGCCCGCAATGGCAATCTGTTTTATTTTCCTGGTGTCTAAGCTATTCAAGGTAGGACCCATGGCTATGGTCTACATCTCTTGACACCAACAACTGATTTCACTTATTACAGGCAATCAGTAGTCTGGCCTTTCAACCAGCTAAACACTTGTTCTTCCTGCAGCCTTCTCAGTCGCCTAGGCCAGATGTTGTTAATGAAAAGATTCCTCAGCTATTCTTTCTCCAGCTACTTTTTCTCCACCCAGACTGAACAGCTACTTCTGAACCACACTGGCATGGATTTTAGTGAATCCTGTTCTTATCTTTTTTCCCATCTTCTTGCTTTTTCTTTCATTTTATAATCAACTGCCACCGTTACAATGCTCTCAATCTTATGTCTAGTCCCAATCGTATATAAACCAATTTCATCATGCCTTCATTTTTTCTAAAATCTTGACCTACCAATTCAACTGACTCTTATTCAGCAACATTAAAACTCTAATAAAAGCAACACCGGAATCATTTTCTCAGTCACTTTCTCGTTCTTCGGTTTGCTCTCACATTTTCACTCTTCAAAGCTGGCCACCAACATCCAATCAACTTCTTTGTTCTTTTAGCTTAGTGGAACCCTATATGGCTCAACTAACATGCACAGATGTCAGGTTTAGAAAAAGGGTCACACTATTCAAAACTCATCCTTTTATTGATCATCCATCTTACTTCTAATCCTGAAATCTAATTTTGCAGATCTATCAGCCACCTTTTTGAAAAAAAAATGTTACCATGTCCTTCCATTTAGCAGAATATCTCTGCATCACACTTTCTTTTTTTCTAGGCCTTACAGTAATTAAAAATCAGTCCACTGAAATGCATATTCAGTTACAAAATACAATTTCTAATTCTGTTGACAAAAAGGACAAACATACTGCCTTCATATCCTATGTGTGGGATTCCCAGTGCAATCTAGCTAGCCTCCAAGGGAAAATGGAAAGTAGACTAAATCAATCTTTTAGTTTTTCATATCTTCTAAAGTTACACTTACCTTTTTTATTGTAGAAATACAAAAATGTAATAGACACATAAATTCATAAAATAAAGTTCTTTACCAAGTAATACAATTTTCCTGTCCTGTAGTACACGTCATGAGCATGTAACTGTATAAACATCAAACCACAAAAAAGTATGGATAGCTATATACCTTTGGCATATTTGACAGAGCAATGTGTTGATCTTCTCTGTTGATTTTGACTTGAAAATTGGCTTTGAATGCTGGTTCATCAAAACAAGGGAATGCTGCTCTTGCTGACAAGGGTTCAAACTGAGTTGCTGCAAGCCAACTGATAAAAAGAAACACATTTTCAGTCTACCTGGTGTTCAGTTGTTGCTGATGTTAATAAATAGTGCAGACAAATCTACAGAATTCCTATCAAAGTAAAGCACAAGCTAGATGAGAGTCTATTTGTCAAATTGCTACATGCCAATACTAGCCAAGGAGTAAGGGGATTCACTTTCTCTCAGTCAGATAAAATGCCAAATAGGTTGATGAAGGAAAAATGAAGCATTTAACCCCTCTTTTCAGCAAATTACATTTTATCTGCGCTTCACTCGTTATTCATCAAACTGTCACACTTTGCCAATATCATCCAGCTCAATGGCCTAATATCACTTGGCCATAAAATCCAGCCATAAACACGCTCAGCTTGGTCCAATTTAGTATAACACTATTAGTACTGATTGGCAGTAGTCTTTCTGGATTTAAAGCAAGATGCTTCCATGAAAGTACCCAGATTTAAATCAAGGATTTTTTTATTTTTTATTTTGCATGCCAGGAAGATATTCTGGTTTTAAATAAGCAGTAGTGCTTTATTTCTACAGTAGAATTCTACAATATTCAGCAATATAGATAATATTAAAACAAATCTATAAAGATAAGTATAATTATTTTAGGTATTTTATGTGCTAATCAGGGAACCAGATATTTTGGTATGAAGAGAAATCTGAAAATAAATCAACAGGAAGAAAATAAGGTTACAGTACATCAGAGATGTGCAACCTTTTTCCAGCTACGTTCTTCTGTTGGTTGTTAAGCAGTATGCCAAGGGTGGAAATAAAAAAAAATAGCAATTCCAAGACAAAAACAGAGGCGTTAACAAAAATTGCTTCTGAATTTGCTTATTCTCTTTGTTTTAATAAATTCCAAACCAGAAATTTAAAATTTGGCAGCAAACTTCTCCATGATTTAGGTATAAGGCTTTCAAAAGTTGCATGTAATCCCAAGACCTCAGGTTGTGTACTCCCAATACACATTTTTATGTACATATTTTTTTCCAGTTATGATAAAAATAAATTAGTTTTAAGCTTACCTTGTTGAGTTGTTATTCTTAAAGGCAATTTTGTAAAAGCCAGAGTAAGTGTCTGATAAATTAGAGGAATATTCTATGCTGATCTTATATTTATGTCCTACAAGAAGAGCTTCTGGAGCTATAATTGCAATCTGGTCGTTCATTGGGTATTCCAGGAGATCAGCTGGTTTTGACTGGCTTGAACTCAATGAAGCAAGTGTTACCTTGGTAATATTAAGCTTTGAACTATGAAGTATAACATGCATAGTAACCTGGATAACCTCCACAGTTATTTGAACAGAACCTGTAAATCTCATTGTAGTTAGATTTGGCTGCAGAACAATATCATAATGTTTTGGAACAACAAATTCTGGAAGCCTAAAATGAGCCCATGGAAACGGTTTTCCATTAGTTGCCAAAGGATATGTATCTTCCATTGAGTGGTTTTTGTTGTGACAACCTTCTTTAGTAAAAGTGCACTTGGGGAGAAGATAGATAGCCATTATTACGGAGACAGCAATCACAAGAACAACTGCACAGATTATTGTGGTTTTTACAGATGGAGCAGAACACGATCCATCTGAACGTTGCCTATAACCAGCCATATTACTTCGCAGACCGGTACTTCTATTCATGAAAGACATTCCCAGAAGTTTGGCTGATGACGATTCATAATCTTCTTCATCCTCATCCATTTCATGATCTCCAAGACCACGTACAAGAAGACGAGAACTTCTTGGTTCATATTCTACCTCATCGGGCTCCAAAGGATGCAAGCTAGGCTCTTTAGCCAAGTCAACCACATCAGGCTCTTCCTCAAACATGCTGTTTTCAATCATATTTCTAGGTAACTGAACTCGATCTAAGAAACACAAAAGCAACATGTTATATAAAAAGTAACTGAAATAGCTGTGGTTGGGTTCTTGATTATTTTACATATAGCTGATAAAAATTGAGGTTCATATTATAGTTCTCATTTAAGAAACTATTTGCAATGTATCTGTAAAGTAACAACTCAAATAGCTGCTGTAATAGCTGCTGAACAAATAGATGAATCAAAATGCTTTGGTGATTTTTCATAATAAAAATGAATGATCAGAGATAAGTTAGAGCATACAATTCAGACTGGATCTAACATTACATCAATAGAAAGCTACTTGCAAAGTCTACAACATGGCTGTCAAACTCAAGGACTGGGGGCCAGATCAGGCTCGTGGAGTGCTTAGATCTGGCCCGCGGGGCTGCCCTGGAAGGTGCTTTTGCCAGTGAAAATGGAGTTCGGGAGGGCCACAGGAAGCTGTCCAAGCCGAAAACGGAGATCAGGAGCCCTTTTCACTGGCAGAGTGCTCAGGCCGCCACAGGCGCCCCCAACATGAGTGACATCAAATTGGCCATGCTCACCCTGGCCACATACACCCCAAGATCAAACACAACCCTGATATGGCCCTCAATGAAATCGAGTTTGACACCCCTGGTCTAGAGCCACCTGTTAATGGTTCCAGATTTATAGACTTCCTTAAGAATTGTTTTTAAGGATGAGCTAGCAAAAAGATAAATGGATCACTGAATTTCACCAATGCCAAAGTCTCTTCCATCATCATACTCCTTTGCCTTTAAGGAAATTGCAGAAAGCTTGCTTCAAATAGCCTTACTAAAACACAATATATTTTCTTTTAAAATATATCACTAAGATCAGACATAGTTTATAAAACAAAGAAACTGCAATCACAACAAATACGTAAGCAAATTCTGGTCATAATATCTCTGTATCTGCTGAAATTGTGCATGAATGTCCCCACTCCAAAATGTACTGATTTAGCGCATGCTGAGTTTTGGCCTTATCAAATTGACAAAAAACTATTTTCTGTTCCCCTCTAAATATAAATACCTTCCAAATATTATTGGGGTTTTCTGTCTTTAACAAGCATAGTGCTTTAATGCAAAATTTAAAAACCAGAGTAACAAACAGCAAGCATTCATTAAATACTGTACTGGATTACATCTGCATTATATTTTATAAAATGAACTAACTTTATATGCATGCACTTCTGTTCAGTTACAGGTGTGTGTGTGTGTATATAAATAAATAAATAAAAGTTTGTCTGGTAAGATGATTTCACTCAATACATAGCAGAATAGTTCTATAGCAAAACATGCAGCAATATATTTATTATTTAGCCCTCAAATCATTTGCACTAAAAATAGCCTTAGTTTAGCCTTACCTAGAGTAACTAGATTAACACTAGTCTGGAATGTTTACATTCATATATTAACTTGTAACATTACCCTTAAGCATTTATACATCTGAACTCTTCCAACTTTATTAAAAGTGACATATGGATTTTCACCCATAGCATTCATATCAGCAGACAACTTCACTGCAGGCAGCTGCTAAGATATCTGCTTCAATTATGCATTAAGCAGTCTGTCATATTTATAAGTATGAATTATTTTTTAAAAAAATCAGTGCATTAGAATGCAATACTTACAGTAGCAGACTAGAACAATTTTCCTAAGCATAGTACTCTGCAGATGTTTTGAGATAACAAGTTACAACATTCTTCACAAGCATGGCAGAAACACAAGCATGACAGAAACACTAATGGTGAAATCGGCATAATCCTGCTATCAGAAACTATACCAAAATCATTTTTTCTCAATTCAAAAGTATATCTGCATAATGATCAATTCAATTAACAATTAACATTTTTATGCTTCTTAATTTTCTACATCAAGAAACATTTGGGAGAGACTTGGGATCCAGCAGCGGCTAGGCACCTGCCTGGCAGAATGTTCCATATGCAACTTGTAATATTTCTAATTCAAAGGATGATAGAAAGTGCCTCTATCTGAGTTCTCAGAGAGCCTCTGACAATCAGAGTAGATGAAAGTTAGTATTGTAAGTGCTACTTAATATTGTGTAGTACTGCTATGCTATATATGTAGATGAAAGTATAAAATGATGAAAAGTCCATCAGAACTAAAATAAATGTCAAGAATTCATCCAAGTCACTGAAACTAACGGGATTAAATTTGTTTAGGGGACTGAATTGCTTAATTTCTTACTTACTTCCCCTCTCCCCGCCCCCCCTTACTAACTAGGCTCATAGATTTCTCCAATAATGACAGACTTTGAATAGCATATGTACCACTCCATGGTATGTATTATGGCAATTAAATTAAAAATACAGTACATATAAAATTAAGTATGATATTTATTCTAATAATTCCTTGTGCAAGACTGTAAATAGTCCTTGTTTCAAAGAAGTGAAAAACAATTTAGTACAGAACAGGAAACTTAGGCCGTGTACAAGTGGGTCACTGCATATGAGTGAAACTGAAACAAGGGAAATGGGCACACATTCTACTCTCCCCTTTAACCTTCCCATGCATTGCTTGATGTGGTTATTGCCTGATCTGCAGTCACATTAAAGCTGAAAATGCTTTAAATCACTTTTCAAAGCTTTATTTTAAGAGTACAAAAATGTCTTCCAGCAATCTGACTATCAGGAAGGTTTGGGATGGCATTTCCATGGAGGCTTAATCTCTGTTCTGTCAAGGCAACACAAACATCAGATAGAAACAAAAATAAAGAAAAACAAGCATAAAAGAAAAGTCCTCAGTTATTGATGGACTAATTTTATTCTGAGAAAGGAAGGACAACATATAGATTACGAATTGGTTAAGCATTGGAAATTTAATGTGAACACCAATTTTTTAATTCCAAATTGAAAGAAACAGTAATCATTTTTTGTGCAGTATTAGCCTTCAGGATTAAGTGAGTGTGGTCAACAACAGATTTCCTGACATTTTACTGGCAACTATGGTTGAGGATCTTCAGAGGCAAGGTTATCTGTTACACAGACCATGCCTATTGAGCAGAGATGGTCTTACCTTGCCTTTGAAGATGCCAGCCACAGCTGTCAACAAAACATCAGCAAACCTGTTGTCTAGACCACCACGTTCACTAAACCCTGAAGCCCAACAAATGTTGGCTGTGAAAGCCCATACCAGAGTATCAGTCATAATTTGCTTTCCTTTAATCACAGGAGTATTTCTGGCTTCCTATCAGAAATATCAACACACATTATAACTTTATAAAATAACAAATAAAAAGGATTGTTTTTAAATTCGGTCCTGTTTCCTGTTCAACATCTGCTTAAGACTGCTAGACAGCAAAAGCCCATCATCCAAAATAATAGTCTGTTTCACTGACACTTGACACTTTAAGACATTTCCTTTCATGTTTCACCAAAATCTTGCAGCTTCCCCTCTGAGATTCTAATCCTGCCTTGAAATAATAGAAAATGATTTTGCTCCATTATCTACATGCTAGCTTTTTAAATATTTAGAAGACACTAACATATCTCCCTTTCAGCTTCTCTTTTTAAGGCTGAACAATCTTCAATCTTTCAGTTGTTCCTCATACATACCTTCTCCAAGTGTGCTCAAATCTGTGAATGTTTAATTTATTTTTAGAACTGGACACAGTATTACAAAATCACCTATTTTTCTTATTTAAATGCAAGCTTTTAATTTATATTGCCTAAAACTTATCTTTTTTATTTGAAGACAAATGTAAGAGGAGTGACAGAACCTGGGGAATAGAGTTAAAAGAGGGATCTGCCTAAAATTATTACATTGCCACAAGTGAACTAAGTACAACCTGCCCCCCATGAATTCTGTGGACCCTTATCTAGCTCCAAGCAGGTACTAACCATTAATTGAGAAGACTCCTGTGCATACACTGTTTAACAATAAATCAGTTTAATTGGATTTTCACATGTAGAACTGGCCTTTCATACCTGACATCAAAAGTCAATCATGTTAAGGGAATGATTCAAGAAAATCAACAAAATTGGACATATGCACTACAAACTTAAATGTTTACATTTTTGAGTGACAAAATTACTATAGACCAAAGAACAAAATCATTAATAGATGAAAATATAAGAACTTGTGGATTGTATTCCAATTCTTTTCTTCATTCCAGACTCCTCATATTTTCAACTTCAAATGCATAACATTCTTTGTTTTGCTTATAGCTGTAAAACTGCAGAACTTCAAAGTACATGGTATTAATATAACAGTTTAGTTCATATATTCTGAAGATGAATAAGGAATGTTCTTGTTAATATATAAACAATGCACATCTTTATAATTTATATTCAGACTTTTAAGAAATTCTACTTACAGTTCAAATGTATTTTGAAACTATAGATCAGAAACAGATAGTCTGCTCCCTAAGGCCGTGGTCTAATTTCAGAAGTTCTTTGCAGAACATAATTTATAATCTTTGGTAAATGACATCTATCCACCTCTACATCTTATACTGGATTGAAAGAAGACTATCAGAAACAGAACGGCAAAGAAAAAGCTGGATGATAGAAAAAGTAAAAAAGATTGTCAAATAAAAAGCATCTTCACTCATAAAGGATTCTGAACCCACCCATTATTCATTTCAATCTTACCAATTATGTATTTCCCAAAAATGTAGCCCTCTCTTTTAAAAAAAAAAAAGTTTGCTAATCCTTCTCTAGATAATGATACTGTCAGGTGTAAAGATCAGAAGCAGTTCAGAAGATTTATTGTTAAAGCCTACAGTATATACAAGAATCAATATGGTCAATACTAAATTGGCACTAGATAAAAATTAACAAAATTTAAGAGGCTGGATTTAGATTGCTTGTAGCAATGTGACAACTCCAGAATGATTACTCTCTTAACTCCACCCCCTGGCTCTGCCTTCTCTTCTCCTAGTCATTGCACATATAAAATAATTTATAATTTTAATCAATGTAGTCATAAAAGTATGGCATTCTAATATGTTTTGATTCTAATATGAAAACATTATCTCATTACTGAAAAAGATTTAATTTTGGTGTGATACAAATGCATGTGTACATCACATCATCTGAGCACCTACCTATGACAGCTAAAGTCAGACGTCGTAATTGTAAGAGTTCAACTCACATTTGAGGAATAAATACACAATCATATTACATTCCATGCTGTTCAATACCGTGAAATCAGGATTTAAGAAATAATATATACAAATGTATGGGGGGTATGCATGGCCATGTCCCCAGCTTTAGTGGCATACTAAAGTATCTCAACAGTATTTTGGCAAATCAGCTCATTTTAAAAATACAAAAGGGAGAGTGCAGTGATGTTCCATTATAGCAGGGGTGTCAAACTCAAGGCCCGGGGGATCAAATCCGGCCCACGGGGTGCTTAGATCTGGCCCACGGGCTGCCCTGGAAACAGTGAAGAATCGGCCCGCGGTGCCTCTGCCAGTGAAAATGGGTTGCAGGGAGGTCACACGCAGCTCACCTGAGCTCCATTTTCACTGGCAGAGAGGTCATGGAGAATGTGAGGGCCGTGGGCAGCTCTCCTCAGGTCCGTTTTTGCTGGCCATCGCAGCCGAAAATAAAGCTCAGAAGTCCGTTTTCACTGGCAGAGCACTTAGGCCACCACAGCCCCCCCCCCGACACAGGTGACTTCGAGCTGGCCACACCTACCCTCCCTGGCCCTCCCGAGGTCAAACACAACAATGATGCGGCCCTCAATGAAATCAAGTTTGATACCCCTGCATTATAGTATTTCTACCACATGCTAAGAAGCTGGTCTCATACCTTCCAATTAGTATCGCACCTTTGGGATCAGTAGGAAATTCATTGTGATTATCAACTGGAAGTGTGGTAATCAAAGGGATAAATAGCAAGGGAATTGAGATTTTGCCACTAAGCTCAGATTTGCATAACTAATTTTCAAGATCCAGTTATATATATTTCTCACCACAAAGAAGTCTGATACAATTCTGTTCTGATTATACACAGAGGTATATTATATGCACAGATGTACACTAGGGAATATTAATAGACTTCACAGCCATTTGTACTTGGTAATAAATGTTTACTTGATAATAAATGGCCTGTTATGAAAATGTGGTTTCAGTCTAGATTAGGGGTGTCAAACTCACGTCGTCATGGTGGTGTCATGTGACGTATCGGGACTTTTTTTTCCCTTCGCTAAACCGGGCATGGGCGCAGCCAGAACATAACGCATCCAGCCTGTGGGCCGGGAATTTGCCAGCCCCGGTCTAGATCATCTTCCTAATGCCACTGCTAGTCAATCCACTGTATTTCTTAAGACATTCTACGTAAAGGCACTTGAAAAAGTATACGGTGATAGTTTTGGCAGCTCCTATCTGACAAATAAAGTCTCAGACTTTGTCAGTCTGATTTCACCAGATACCATCTAAATCCAATTAGAAAATTATCTACTATAACATCATTTATGTAATTACAATTGATAGAGGAAAAAGTTAATAGACAAATGCTGATAATTTAATGGTATAGCAATATGTTCAGATAACATTATCAGAAACTGTTCCTGTAGTTTAGCAAATTCCAATGGGCAACAACAAAGAACAATCCTACCCAAGTAACTGATCACTTTCAGTCTTAATTGACCAGTAAATGGTAAAATCTTGCACAACTGAAATAAAGGATCAGCAGAATTATTTTAGCAAAATTGTATCGTAAGTCAGAATTAAATGTGTTTCAAATATGCTCTCTTTTTTTTAAATTTGGCAATACACTGAACCAATGTTTTCCAGAACTATCCCACCTTTCTTTCGAGAAAGAGGGAGAGGGCAAGTAAAGTTGCCTTCCTGCACTTGAACAGTCTTTATTTCAACGCTAACTGTCAAGCAGTTGTTCAGATTGCATCTTTTTAAAAGTATAAAATAGAAAGATCTGCAGCTTAAGGTGCCTATCATTTTGTTTATTCTGAATCTTTCCTCATCCGTACAATTTAAGATTGCTCACAAAAAGATGTACTTTGTTATCAAACCTCAGAAATTTCAGCAACAGTAACAGCATTTCTGTGGTCATGTACTACTGCTGAGTACCACAGAAGCTATATATTATGGTAATTTTTCCAAAGTAAATTCATTCTGTGTCACAGACAACTTGCAATCTTTTCAGTACACCAGCATTTTTGTTACTCAGATACTTATTTTCCAAATACTTTGAACCCAATATTTTACCTGAAAAATACTTTCTATAACCAGTAAAATGACTGGCTTCATCTATATCATTTTAACAATTCATATTCCAACAAAGGTGTCCATGCACAGACAGATGTAATGAATAGCTGAGGTAGCAAATGCCCACCATTCTAACTCTTAAAGATAAGAAGAAGGAAATGAGATGGTTACAAAAAATGTTTTCAATTTAAATATTTAGTATGTCAAGCAGCAGTAAAATGAAAGTAAGGTTGCATATTTAATTAACTGCAAACTTAACAAACAACTCATATTTTGGTTTCCTTTCACTCACAAGTTTGAATAGAAATCTAACAAATGAATCAGTTGTTACACATCCTTTCAACACATAATACGGTTCATCCCTTTAAACAAGCGTAAAAGCAAACTTCAGTTTGCATTAATGAAACCAACTTATTTGCATTTCATCCCAAAAGCTCAGTGAACTTAAGATGCTGTAATTATCTAAGTGCTCACTGCATTCTCTGTGCATATGCGCTGATGGATTGGTTATGGGGAATTGTAGCAAGATGTTAGAAAGAACCGATTACCTGAGTTAACTGAATTGATTTGGGGGGGGGGAGAAACGGGGGAAATGTTTTATATATAAATATATTACAATATATATTAATAAGAAACATTCAGAAATATTTTCTATATCCTACATTTATTCTTTGAAATTCTGTGAACATATAGTGAGCAAGGCAGTCCTGGGAGTTCATCTTTAAAACCCATTAATAATACTGCACTCTAAGAGCAGCAATCATATCCTGAGTAAGCAGAATGCAGAGGATCCAATCATCAGCCTCTTGAAACATAGCATTAAAAAATCAATTATGGATAAAAGCTTCTTCAAGACTAGCTTTCAGAAAATGCCAAAGGGATATTTCAAAAAAGGCTAAAAAGAAATCTAGCATGATTTTTAGAAAATATTCCTCCAAAAAAAACCCCTGATGCTAAAAGAGAAATCATTTCTTCTTCACCAACTCTTCTTTCTGTGAGCCTTTAAATATAGCTCTATGGGTCCCTAAGCCAACACATATGTACTTAGAGGAAAAAAGCCAGTTTAAAAATAAAGCACTGGTTTTATTTTTAAAACTACAAGCTTCATGGTAGGTGGAGCTTGTAAGTTAAAGTATCTGTCTAGACGCAATCTAAGAGTTCAGCTTTTACATACATTTTACAAACAAGATTTGAAAATTTAAGTAGGATTATGAATTCCCAGAAGAGCTCTGAAAAGAGGCATTTGCCAAATTACAAATCTATTTTGAAGGGCTCAACACAGATATATATCCACATTAATTGGTTTTTTCATGAGTTTAATTACCATGCTTGTGAAGTGTTTCGATCCACTTTTTTGCCATAGCGGGCCAGAAGACAGAAAAATACTAGGAACAGAAAAAATAGTGATCCCTTAGTACTTCTAAGAACAAAAGGGTCTTTTCTAAGTACCACAAACTTGAAATAATCAAATTAGAATAGCAATTTGGCATAACAATTATTTACACAATCTTTTGAATGATGAGTTTGAATGCTGTTTTGATAAATCCGTGCAAGGTCATTTAAGACTGTGAAATGAGCTTCTTTTTGCTGTATCTTAAAATGAGCTTTATGAAATAGAAGACATATTTAATATATATTGGGCACCTCCAATATATATGAAATGCCAGAAAATATTACTTGCAGAATGTTAATACTGTAGATATGGTACAAACTTTATTTACTAACATTTGTATGCTACCTATTCTTAAAATATGCCCACTTGTTAATATTTTTGAGGCTCAAATGCAAAAGGAGGTTTAACTGCTGATTTGTATTTCAGTTTTCTGCCAGGAACTCAGGGAGATATACAAATGCTCTTACCAATATTTCTTTGCAACAACAACTTACTGAGGTAGATTGGGCTAAGAGTAATTGGCCAAGTTACCCAGTAAGTTTCCAGTGCTGAAGTAGACTTGAACCTGGATCTCACCAATCTTAGTCTAGCTCTTTAGCTACTACCCATGTTTTAGACCAGTGCTTTTCCACCTTGGCAAATTTATCATGTGTGGATTTCAACTTCCTGAATTCCCCAGCCAGCAGGCTGCCTCAGGAATTCTAGGGGTTGAACTCCACACATCTTGAAATTATAAAGGTTCAGTACCACTATTTTACACTGAGTGACTTATGAAAGACACATGTTCTGCTTAGCTAAACCTCAGTATTTGGGATCTCTCAAATTATCAAGAACTGTAAACTTTTCACAAAATACTATATTTATACAATATAAAACTCAGGTAGTCCTCGACTTATAACAGTTTATTTAGTGACCATTCAAAGTTACAACAGCACTGAAAAAAGCGACTTATGACCATTTTTACATTTATGACTGTTGCATCATCCCTATGGTCACATGATCAAAATTTGGATGCTTAGAAACTAGTTCATATTTATGACGGTTGTAGCATCCCAGGGTTATGTGATCCCCTTTATGACCTTCTGAAGAGCAAAGTCAATGGGGAATCCACATTCACTTAACAACCATGCTACTAACTTAACAAACGCATTGATTCACTTAACCACTGTGGCAAGAAATATCGTAAAATGGGACAAACTCACTTAGCAAATGTTTCACTTAGCAACATACATTTTGGGCTCAATTGTGGTCATATCTTGAGGGTTACCTGTATATGAGGGCCCAGATTGTTGCGGGCAATGTTGACTCTGAAAACTGCTCAGAGAGGGCTGTAAAGCACTGTGTATATAAATCTAAGTGCTAGTGCTATCTGTAGCAAGGACTTTATCAACATTTGAATTAGGAGATATTTTTGTACAAATAGATTGGGAAGAAAACTTTAGAGCAATTTATTTAAATCTTTGGAATATTTTTAATATAGTTTTCATGGCTTCTTCAGAAGTGGAAATAAGGAAAATGGAAGAACAAAGACCATTTGATATTCTTTATCACTTTGATCATATATGCTTTGATCTTTTGAATCTCAAGTGTACTTGGAATACAGTATTATGTAGTTAGTTCAGGACATCACACTTTAAAAGGAATAGGGAAAAGCTGAAACAGATTCAGTGTAGAGCTATCAAGATGTTAAGAGCTCTGAAAGGCTAACAAGAATCCATTAAAACAACTGGGAACATATAGTTAATATAGTGCCTAAAGGCTATCACATTCAAAGGCTATTCTCAGCTGAAAATAAGGACAAACAAATAACAGGTTGAAAATAAAAGTGAGGCTGAGACTGAATATTAGGAGCAATTTCCTGATAATAATGCAGGTAAATCTGCCAGGAACATTATAGTCTTTCACATGCAGGAAATTTCAGATAGGGGTTATATGGCTACCTCTCAGGAATCTAGGGCACATGATTGGATTAAATGGTCTATAAAATTACCTCCAATCCTATGATTATAATTCTAGACAAGAGAAAGGGTTGCTACTCTGATCTAAGTAGATCAATGTATAACTGTTGCAAGAATGTTATCTATAGAAATGTATTTATGTAATCCCTACAATTTTATTTCATGTAAATTCTGATTCTTACCTCAATGTATGCTAACTCCTTAATCCCACATATCTTCATTGTTCTTGAATTAACTAACACATACACTATTTTTGCAACAGTTACAATAAATAATTTCAAGTGGTTCACAGATTATATCACAAAGCAGTAGTGAAAAGGAAATAACTCAGTCCTGGCTGGAAATTAGACCTTACTTGTATCTCAAAGATAAAGAACGTTAAGACCTAGACATCCTTTACTGTCAACAAATAAAAATCTATTTATGGATTACAATTTTATCCAAAGAAGAATAGGCTGTTCTCTATGTTTCCTTTTCTAATTCAAGCACCACTGAAAATCTGGATTTAATTAATCTAACCTTAATGCTTCATAGTAAAGATCACTGTACCTTCCTTGAGGTGAGTTCATCAGTATGTCCATGTGGTTTCCTTGGTCTGCCTTTTTTCTTTTCCTGGCATTTTTTTCCACACTTCTCAATCTAGTATATACACTCAGGATTCTCATGAAGATTACCATCCTAACAGATCAGGGGTGTCAAACTCATGCCGTCACAGCAGCGTCACAGCAGACTTTTTTTCCCCTTTGCTAAACCGGGTGCGGGCGTGGCCAGCACGTGATGCATCCGGCCCGCGGGCCAGGAGTTTTACAGCCCTGTGATAGATACTTCACTCAACCCTACTTAGTTTCTAATCCAGGTGTTTAGACAACTAACCCTGCTTAGTTTCTAATCCAAGTATTAGCCAGATGCTGACACCAGTTGAAGCTTCTTAAAATCTAGAAATGAGTATACAAACAAATAATTTAAGGATGTACCTTGCTACAAAAAAGTGAAAGATATGGAACAAACAGATATTTGTTAATAACCCAACCAATATTCACTGCTCACTTTAAGAAACAAATAGAGAATACACATATTTTAAACAAATTATTCCACAGATAAATTCTAAATAAAACAGTAGTATTTTTCCTACTTCCTGCAATCTTCTGTGATCACTCAAAACTGAGATTTCTGAAAAATGTCTTAGTAAATTATCAATAAAGGGGAATATTTGTAGCTCTGGGTTGAAATGAGGGGTTCTTGGTTCTGAGCTTGTTTTCTTACTAGAATATCTCTTTGAGAATATCTTCTAGTACAGGGGTGTCAAACTCATGAGCCAGATGCGTCACGTGCTGTCCCTGCCCGGTTTAGTAAAAGGGAAAAAAGTCACGATACATCACGTGACACTACCATGACGACACGAGTTCGACGCCCCTGCTCTAGGAGATATTTCTATATGTTTACCAGGATATCTCCTTTATGAACAAAGCTTTGGTTAATTGATTAGCATTAAAAGATATTTCCATGTAACATTGATTTCAAGATTCCAGGTTTTTTCACTCTAAACTGCTTCATTTTGAAATACCAGTTGCATTCTGTAATTGAATTATATGTAAATGAAATAATATGGATTGCAATTCCATCATCATACCTAATTGTATAAAAAATTAAAGCTTTTACATGTTCTAATTAATGAACTGAATCCCCATGAAACCTTCACTAATCATTAAATAAAGTTCAAACCCTTGCACAACGAATTCAAGCTGCTCTTGCTATTTCTATCATCATGATAAGCCAAATGAGAATAGCTCTGTTGATATTGCCTAAACAGCAATAGCCATCATCTTCGAATTAAAACTCCTGCTTTGGAATGGAGAACTTTCTCTTGGCCCAGTTTCAAGAGGCAATTCATTTTCCAATCAGCTTCTGGACATCTCCATTCAGACCCTAGAAAAGCTAAGTCAGAAAGAATTTACATCACTTTAGATGCAGTTGGCTCCCAGTCAAAGACAGGTGTTGACAGAGATTCCCTCCTGCTCTCCAAGGGAAGAGGATTTCCCTGCCTTTCAAGTCTCTCCAATTCTAGAGCGCCTGTGAAAGGCTAATATCTGGATGCAATTATCAGCATGTGTTCTTTTTACACGGTAGTTCCCTCTCAGAAATTCTTTGCTGTGCCCCACAGCCCCAAATTGGTGCATCCACATTACGGGTCGGGTTTATTCTCCCCGCATCTCGGGAAGCCAAACGCGACCCGTGAAAACTTATTGCTCGACCTGCGAGACCTTTTCGGTAGGCAAAGGGCGAGACGTCGTTTCCCCAAACTTTTCACCGGCGACTCCCAGGCTGTCACCGTAAAGCAACCTTACCTTTAAAGCTTTCTACGGGGATGGGTGGCGTTTGTACTGGGCGGTGCGGCCACCTTCGACCCAACACCTGGGGGCGCGGGGTGGTGGAGGAAAACTCCTCGGAGCCGGCTGCTTAAAGGCGCGCGGCCTTGAGATTTCAGTTAGTTTAGAGCCGGGCCGTGGCCTCTCTTGAACGGTCGCCTGAAGGCCGGGGGGGGGGGGGGGGTTCCTG
>JANHFL010001332.1:198569-214731 GCA_032468155.1 Oxyrhabdium leporinum
TGTGAAGGATAGTCTCTTGTCCAGCACTGTAAAGTGCAGTTAGTTGAGTTTATATGCTAAGAGCCATTATCTGGGAAGCATGTAATAAATCTATAATATTAATTAACAAAATATTGTTTTTAAAGTCTTGCAAAGCTTGAAGCTTGCCATAGTAGGGTTACAAATTTTGGAAACACGGTGGGAAAGGGGGATTAACTGTTACTAAGAAGGTAGAAAAGGGGATTTTTTTAAAAAAATGTGGGTATTTAATCTTTAACTTTTACATGACATCTTCAAGACAAGGCCAGCATCTGGGGATGCTCTCTAGTTCTGGATATCTTGCATCAGTCAGGGAGTTGGATTAGATAGCCCATAAGGCTCTGTCCCCTTTATGCCTGGGACATGTAGTGTGCTAACGTTATGTATGCTTAATCATGTTAATTTTATGGGCCATAATTGTTAGGTTGACACAACATACTAAACCAGGAATCAACAATGTTGTATCTGTGGTTATAACAGTACCCAAAACAACTCAGTAAACACTTAGGTAGATTCAAAGAGCTCTTAGATTATTACATTTTTAAAATGACCAAAATCTCATCTCATAAGATTTCAGCTATTTACTTGATAGTAGTGATAATGGTGATTATGCCTGCAGGATAGTAGAAAATTATGCAATTGGACACATCCTGAAAAGTGTGTCAAGCCCTTTGTCAAACCATTAACTATTCCTTGCAAATCATAGCCGATGGGTTCATACAATATATCCAATACCAGCAAGACACAGTCTGATATATTTCAATTCAGCATCCATAACTGTCTGGTTTATGGAAGGTTATTAAGTTTTCCTTTGTGCAAAAAAGGACTAGCTAAGAATGACTCATGGTGTCTGAATGCCAGCTTTGGGAGAATAAAGGTGTAGCTTAAGCATTTTCAAAGAGAGATGAAGTTTTTGGTCTGGCTAGAAAACATACAGAAAGCCTCCAGCTTAGATTTTCTGGGTTTGGAGTTAGTGACTAATGAATGCTCTTTTGTAGCAAAGGATGCCTGCCTCCATCTTCCTTCCTTACTCATCTGTACAACCTATATAGTTCTATAGAAACAGAAAAGCATGACTTTTAGAAAATTGGCACAGTCTTACATTACAAGGAGTCAAGCTGAGGATGGACAAAAACAGAATAGTTATTTATGTTCCATTTTGATTCCTGGAATCAGGATCCAAATCAAAGCACCAGTCCCGAAAAGAGAGATCATCGCTGCCACTTGTCATATACAATTTTGGATTTCAAATATTAACTTGACCAACTTTGGGAACTGTGTACTTTGATGTTTAATGGGAGAAGATTTATACTAAATTAGGAAGCAGAGCTTCCTACTTTGTATAGATGCTTTGGAACAGTAACTTCAGGAATTAGTCACGCATTCGTAAAGCACCTGAAAGGAGCCAAACCGGGAAAAAAGTCCTTTAGCCAGAATGTACCGGTATATATTCCTCTTTTTTATTTGGGCATTTGACTTACTGCTCCATCCCTTAGCGCTCGTGATTACATTGAGATTGTCACTAGATTCAATTAACGAACGCGAAAACCTGAGTAATGGCCAAGGAAAATGAGTCTGGAGCAAATAACATGTTGATCTTTAGTTTGGTTATTTTCTGCAACTGATGGATATTTGGAATGGGTTATTTTATGTCAACCAACATTTTTTGCTTCGGACACAAATAGAAGGGAAATAAATTAACGGGATGCATAAATCAACACTTTAGGACAACCCATGCAGAATAAATGAAGCATGCAGCCTTCAACAGTAAGTCAAATCCATTAGCCAACACTGTGTTAATAAGAGGATAAGAAATTTTCAGGGCTTATCTGCACTCCAACCTAATACAGCTCACTAGGATGGAAAGCAATCTCTGTAGAGATGTAGTGTTGGGAGAGCTAAGGGCTATTCTGTCATTTCCCGTCTTTCTTCCAGGACTTTAGACAATGGTGAATATTTTGAAAGGCCCAGAACAAGATGAAGATTGATTTGAGATGGAAGCCCTTTCCTTCAATTCAAAGTAAATGTATTTAATATGGTCAATGACCACCAAAGTGAAAAAGAAAAAGAAACAGTAACCAAATCCTCCAGTGGAACAGTCATACAAAATCTTTTTTAAAAACCCTCAAAAATACTCAGTTTTACTTTTGCTAAAAGGAAATATGGAAAGACATTTTGTGTCTAAATATGCTCTTCCAGACCATCCAGGCCATTTCTTAAAATTGACTTGCCACTTGTCCAAAATGCGCCCCCCTTACAACCTCAAATCACCAGGGTTTTTTTAGTTCTTCACTCTACAGATTCTGATGTTGACACATATCAGTAAATCACATTCTGATGTAAAAGCGGTGCAACAATATTGTCACAATTTCTTGTTGTTACTTCATTTTATGAAAATACCTAAGATAATTAAGTCATGGTCACCTCTGTGCTCCAAGGCACCTGGTATGGTGAAGAAGATACCATCTAATCTACCAACCTTTAAAGAGCTGAATTACATATGACATTTTATCTACACCAGTGTGTTCTGACCTAGGCTGAACAGAATCATGAAAGACTCCTTGTCTTGAAAAAACCCCTTCTTATTTGGTTAATGTGAATTCCTGGCATTCACACCCAGAAAAGTCCTGGCAATAATCCTTCCCAGGTTTAATTGCAAGAACAGACTTTATATCAGTCCTTGGATAGTTGCCAGGCCGAGAGCTTCCAATCGCAATGCTGTAAAAGGAAATTTTACAGTGAGACATGAACTTAGATAAGCAAATCTTCACAATTATAAGTGAACGAATTGTCTCCTGTAAAAACCCCTCCCCTTTCCCTCCTATTTATTCCTAATGGGAGGGGCCATTCACTGTCCACCTGTGCCTTTTCTTCCAAGTCGACCCATTCCTTAGTTGTTTCCTTCTCCTAACAGCTCTGCACATACGCACATCTGAAACAGGCTCCATCTCTTCTTCTTCCCCACTTATCTCCGACTCCCAAGGCATCTGATAAATGTCGGACGACCCTGGCCCTATCTCTGCTTCTGATGCAGAGCATCCATCAGAGCCTTCCCCAGACACCAGGACTGGCCCAAGTTCCTCCCCAACCTCCTCACTGTCCGAGTCTGCCAGCAGCTCCGCAAGCAGCTGGTGGCCCACAACACAGGTGGACTTCAACTTCAGAATGTAGACTAGGGAATTCTGGGAATTGAAGTCAATACATCCTAAAGTTGTTGAGGCTGCGAAACACTGATCTACACTCAATGAAGTATCTATATTAGATGGTGCAATCCTCTGATCCCACAAGGGCACCATTTGGGTAAGAGCATGATGGTGGCATAAGCATTTCCATTAAACATTCAGAATGGCTTGACAAGACCCATCTACAAAAACAGGAGTGTCTGTAGGGGGAGTCAAAACAGACAAGATGGCTGCCACAATCATGCAATTGGCCCATTTTAATGTACATGACATATGCTTAAAAAGATGGACTTTGATCACATGGTTTTGGCCATCTTAATTATTTTGTCCCATTCCCCCTCCCACCCCCCAACACTACTACAGGCAACTATGAAGAACTTAAAATAAGTGTTACTCTTGAATAATTCCAAAATATTTTTAAGAGCCCTTCTTCTATGCATCTGATGGAACATCTTTTAACAAAGCTTTAACACAGCTAAATCTTGAATTGTGGACCTATGGCTGAGAAAACGCCCAAATGAAAAAATGAAATGAAATGAAGTGAAATGAAACAGGCAGTCCTATTGCTAATCCAATTTCCTGGGCCTAACAAGCAAATCCTGTAGGGAACATAGAAGTCACACATTCCAATTTCAATCTCTTTTGGCCTAATCTTTGGAGCTCTTTCGTTAACTTCTCTTCCTGCTGATCTCTTGAGTTAAACTCTGTAATCAGTAGAAGGAAGTGAAGGTTTTTCTTCAGAGAGAGATTTGGAGTCCTCCCAGATCAGGCTTTTTCTGTGTAATCAGTGTGCCTTACTTTATTTTTCCACTAATTGTCTGTGGGTTTTTTTGTGATGAAATAGATAGGAACACTGCACAACATCTTTCATTTGACAGCAGTTGGATTCTCTTCCTAGGAGTAGCCACATCCATTGATTTCTGCCTGCTATGGAATCGAAATCTGCTGTGTAGTGTGTGTGCATGAACGGCAGGCTATATTGTGGTTAGCTACCACTGTATCTATAAGGATCAGCAATATGGTGATAAGACTTGTGGTGGCACAGGGTTGGAATACAGTATTGCAGGCTAACTGCATTCCCACTGCTAGGAGTTTGATCCTGACCAGCTTAAGGTTGACTCAGCTTTCCATCCTTCCGAGGTCGGTAAAATAAGGACCCAGATTTCTGGTAAAATGCTGACTCTGTAAACTGCTTAGAGAGGGCTGTAAAGTACTGTGAAGCGGTATATAAGTCTAAGTGCTCTTGCTATATGCAATGACCAGAGAGATGACTGGACAATGCATTGGTCGTGTGAATTGACTCCAATGTTCTGAAGTAGGCTTGGTTTGATCTTTTACTCATTCTCCATTAGATGTTGCATTCAACAATCCTTGAAACTTGAACTTGTAAGGTTGACTTGCATTTTATGAGGAAGAAAAAACTATGCAGAACAAAGTATTATCCGTGCACACTTCAAATCTTATCAGGCACTCAGGTCAGATAATTTCCACACTATTGAATTTATACTGGCATTCAACCATTTTTTTTTAGGCTGATGATCAGTAATGTATCAAACCTTTAAAGTCCAATAAAGTCTGGGTGATGGAAGTATCTTCATAGTAGCACATAAGCACTTTTTTGTTTTGGAGGGCCCCATCTCACTGCAAAGTCAATCCAAAATTCTGCTGGTGTTCAAAATTGTTCTGGTGTTCAAATGCTGTTTTCCTTCTTTTGACATAATTCCTACTATACAATCTATAAGGCCTCATTGGTGTTGTCATTGACCAAGATCTCTTTGGCCGCTTCAGAGTGCTTTGGGATCATCCTTTCCATGCCTGATCTCTAGGCATATATCCATTTTGACAGATAGCTACCATGAATACAGTGGGCCTGTCAACGAGGATATTTCATTTTTCCTAAAAGTCTGTAGAGATTCTCAGTCATCCAGGTCATGGTTGTCCCAAAGGTGCTTTTCCAGGAGGCAACTAGATTTTCTTGTTTTTTCTTTGAAGACATTTCGCTTCTCATCCAAGAAGCTTCTTCAGTTCTGACAGGATAGTGGGGAATGCAAGGATTTATATTCCTTGCCGACAGCTGGTCACTTGCATCCTTTTAGAGGGTCGTTGAAGCACTTGGAGGTTTATCTGTGTCCTCAGGGTCACCTGAGTAGTGCTCTTGGTTCCTGTAGTCTGCATTTTTTCCCCTCTGGAAATCCATTCCTACTCCCACACCATTCAAAAGGTTTTCATCCCAAATTGGATAGCTAAAAGTCTGTAAGAGATTCTCAGTCATCCAGGTCATGGTTGTCTCAAAGGTGTTTTTTCTAGAGGCAACTGGATTTTCTTCTTCTTTTTTCTTTGAGGACGTTTCGCTTCTCATTTAAGAAGCTGAGAGGGGCAAGTACCTTCTGCGCAGTTTCGCTTTCACTTTTCCTTGCGAAGCCAAGCGCCGGATGCCAAGGAGCGGTAGTGGCGGCGGTCTTGGTTCGAGCAGGTAAAAAAGGGAGTTCCTATTAAAAAGCTTGTTGTATGTAGGCAGGAGAGGGAACGTAGGCAAGAGAGGGAAATAACATTCGCGGAAGGTAAAGGACTTCAGCTGTGAAGCGGAGGCCTAATTTCCCTCCCTTGAACTATCACGTTTCAATATCGAAAGTGACGACTCCATTACGCATGCTCACTTTTGGAGCCTTTCAAGCTCTCCAAAATTGCTGTCGAGGCGGAGGTTTTCAAGCGCCCTTTCGCTGTGCTGAACTGACCCCCGAGTCTGAGGCATTTAGGTCAGGGAGTCCCCAAATTGCGAGGCTTGCCCCGGCCGCTGTGCGTCGTCTTTAACCTATACGATTCCGGTACGATACAGGAACCGACGAAAAACCGGCAGTGGCTTCTGGTTATTCTACGTGGATTTTTGCTATGGCGCTTCCCGCCCCCCGTGCAAACATATCTCCACTTGCGTCTGGGGAGTCTCTACCGAAGATCTCCTTTGGCTCACAGATAAACTTGCAAGACGATATGAAAGAAACGAATGAACAGCTTTACCTTCGATAATGTTTAAAGTTCAGTTGGAAATCAGGAAAATGAAATCAGATTATTGACTTAAAAATAGCAACAGGTAGTTTAGGGAATTCACTGATTCGCTGGCAAGAGAGGACTTCACACCAGTGCTGATGTTATTTTGAAGGAAAGATGATTAAACAGATTAAAAAGAAATTGATACTTTTTGCACCGAGAAGGTACAGGATAGCTTGAGCCAGGATGCTTTGGATCCTTTTTAGTATTATCTGCTGTTTCTAAGTAGAGTATAGCCTCTTTCTTCATAAAGTGAAACAATGGGAGATGGATGGTCCCAACTGCCAGATGGATTTGGTTGAACTGATCATCTGATCATTGTGGCTTTATATCCACATGGAGAGGCATGCAGTGGGGTATCAGCGGGCCCAGTATTCTTCAGAATCTGTATAAACATCTGTATAAATCTGTAAAATCCTGCCTCTGTAGCAGGATGTTTTGGGTCCCATCTGGTGAGGAATTCCATTTGACAGGAGCTGGAAGGTGACACTTTCTCTATAACCCTTATAACCTTCCCATCAACCCTTCTAGACTTCCAAAGAGCCCTCAAATGGTGGCTTTTTTAATTAAACTTGGGGATCATACTGACAGCAGGCAGGCCATGCATTGGCTGCACAACATTCTAATTTTAATCCTCTCACCTTCCAGTTTTTATGTATGTTTAATTATTTAGTTGTTTTAAATGGTTTTATAATTGTTAGATTCATTGTATGCCAACCAGAATCACTTTGTGTAAGATCAGCTTGCCACATAAATTTGATAAATAAATGACTTGTCATTTACATGTTGACAAAAGTGAGTAAGTATAGTTTGCCTTAAAATTAATTATTCTTATTTTAATATTAAGGTGTCATTCTGGCAATATAGTTCACCAAATTATATACTCTTTAAGACAACCTGCTTGATAGAAGAGAATATATAGAATAATACCTTTGAAACTATACCATATAAATGATAGTCAACATTTCATAAAAGTGTGTTTATATTGTCTCAATTTATTTTTCTTTATTAGATTTCTAATTCTGGATCCCATAGTAACCGGAGATCATATTGCTACTTCCTGATCAGATTTTTATGTTGAAGAAGAATAAAATGTTCTTATTGCTAAGCATTCTAAGTTTTCTATGTGAGACATCATATTCATTTGCTAGAGATGAAAGCAATCCTTTTCCTTGGGACAATATTAGACTTCCAAAACACGTTGTTCCAATTCATTATGATCTTCTTATTCATCCAAATCTCACAACTCTATCTTTTACTGGATTGTCCAAAATAGAGATTTTAATAACCGAGCAAACTAGTTCAATCATCCTTCACAGCAAATATCTTCAGATAACCAAAACTACTATCCACAACACCAAGAACAGCGCTGATACAGCTAAAGGAATGATGGTTTTAGAACATCCACCATTTGAGCAGATAGCACTTATTTCTACTGAACCTCTAGAAGTTGGGCAGAGCTACATTATTAGCATTGAGTACTCTGCCAATTTATCTGATAGTTTTCATGGTTTCTATAAAAGCACATATAGAACTCTGGCAGGGGAAATAAGGTAAGCCCTCTATTACTGTATTTATTATTTGAATGTATAACTTTTATTTAGACACATACGGAGTTTTTTCTTATTTTATATTTTCAAGTAGTCCTCGACTATGATAATTTGTTCAGCAACCATTTGAAGTTATGATGGTAGTGAATGAATGGTAGTTGCAACTCCTTGAAGTTCTACCTGTCCCAGCACCTCTGCAATGATGTGATTGTGATCTGGGTACTTGGCAGTCAGTTCATATTTATGGCTTGTAGCATCCCACAGTCATGCAATCACTATTTACAACCTTCACTGCTGGTTTCTCTAGAAAGTCAGTGGGGAAGCCAGCAGAGAAGGTCACAAATCACTGGGATAAATCTTCCCCACCTGTGAACTCTCCCCTTCTGCACCTCATTTTGCATTGGCTACTTGCACACTCTTGTGCACCCTCCTTGATCTTTGCTGTGCCTCTTGAATATTTCCCAAGTCACACTAATCTCCTAGCCCTTGCTCACCCTCCTTGACCCACGCCATGCCTTACACCTTTGTGCATCCTCCCCAATCCACACCTATCTCAAATCCTGTGCACTCAGCCCATATCATGCCTGTACCATACTGAGAGTCACAATATACCTCTGACACAATCTCTTGCTGCCTCATGCACCTGATTGGTTAATTTAATACATTTAAAAAAAACAACATTCTTAGAAATTTATTTGTTTTGTTTGAAAGATTGGTGGACAATTTGGGGATGCGTTTTCTATGAAAGAACATTCTATTTAAATGTGTAGAATTTTTTGCTCTCATTTATTTATTTGGCTTTTATACTAAAAGTTTTATTTTACTTGTGAGAAAAGGAGTATCCATGAATGTCAAAGGTAACTGAAATTAGATAACATACAGTATGTAAACATTGTGCATTTTAATAATTTTACCTACATAATTTAAATCAATGTATTTTATGCAGTTTACATAAAATGTGTAGACTTTATGTGATATATGTAAATTGCATAAACTCAGATTTTGTCTATTGCATTTAAAGTTAACTGAATAGGGATTTGTAAAATTCAGGTTTTGTATCTTTTAAGAATTCTTACAATACTATCATTGGTAAAATGTGTTTCATATATTACATACAATTAGAAGAGTATAATTCATTAAAAAGCAACAAAAAATTTAAAAAAATTACGGCAAAATGGAAAGGAAAAATATGCTGATTTGCATGGGGCTCACAAAGGAATTATTTAGCACCTTAAAGACTTTCCCACTGCCTTTTTAACTTTAATAATTTTATCCTTGTTTTAATTGCCTCCCAGTGAAAAATAAATATTTATATAGTTTTTTATGTTTTCATTGTACACTGCCAAGAGCCACTCCATGAGTGAGATGGACGAGTATATATATATTTTCTTGAAATCAAGAAAAATTGATAGGGTCATCAAAATAATAGTGTCAGACACTGACCTGAATCTGGATTGAAATGGATCTTATTGATTTAATCCAACCAGCCTGAAATTCAGCCAGCGTATATTCTTAAATTTTTTGCTCCAGAGGAAAATATTTGTAGTTGGGTTGTTATAGTTTGCCAGCTTCAATTAGGATTTTTTTAAGAAGAGATTTCACAGTACTTCTTTTAATGCTTTAAACAAAGCCTGTGTAACTTCCTGAACCCATCTAATCTAACTTAATATGAAACCCAGATGGTCAGAGGCTAAGGGTAATGGTGGCTGTATAATATCTCAATCATTTTCATTATCCTTAAGTTAAAACAACTGTAAACTAATTCCCCAAATAGGACCAGATAATGTTTTAGATATGTTTTGAAAAATCCTAGGGAATTTTCCTGTCTAGTACACATGCTCCAGAAGGTTCTAATAAATATTTTCCAAGGTCTAAATACAATACTTCCAATATTATAATAGAGCAATACAATATATTTAGCTTAATGTTTCAATTATAACAGTGCTAAGTGGTCATATTCTGTTAGAGAGTTCATTCTTTATCCTTCATCTTAATGCTAGTTTATAAAGGGGTACATGCCGTATTCTAGAATTGGTTATTTATTTTCATGCATTTCTTTTCCCTCCCAAAATGAATCTTTGGGATATCTTTCACCATGGAATCCATTAAAAAAACAAATCCATTATTAAACAGACAGTCTGAGAGAACCTTTCAAGTTGTAAATTCTAGAAAAGCAATTGTGATACACACTAATCTTCTTTACAGGTAGTCCTCAACTTAAAACAGTTCATTTAGTGATGGTTCAAAGTTACAGCGGCACTGAACAAAGTGACTTATGAACATTTTCCACACTTATGACTGCTGCAGCATCTTCATGGTCATGTGATCAAAATTCAGATGCTTGGCAACTAGTTCATATTTATGACCATTGCTGTGTCTCAAGGTCACGTGATCATTTTGCAACCTTCTGACAAGCAAAGTCAATGGGGAAGCCAGGTTCACTTAACAACCGTGTCATTAACTTAACAACTGCAGTCATTCACTTAACTGGGACAAGAAAAGTCGTAATATGGGGCAAAACTCCCCATATTACTCCCCATATTTAACAAATGTCTCACTTAACAACAGAAATTTTGGGCTCAATTGTCATGAGTCAAGGACTACCTATACACATATCTTGGAATACAGCCCAAAAAGCAGAAGTACTTATTTCCAAAAAACATCTGTAGGCATAGTCATTTTAATAATTATGCTTCTTTTTCCTGATGTATAAGTATAAGGTAAATTATATTGTTGAAGTGAAATGTGGACTAGTAAACATTTTACCATGTATTCTATCTGCATGATCAGTTTTAAATGTACTTGTTTTTGTCTTAATTCCAGGGTGCTTGCATCAACCCAGTTTGAGGCAACAGCTGCACGTATGGCTTTTCCGTGCTTTGATGAACCTGCACTAAAAGCAACATTTTCTATTAAGATCAGAAGAAGCCCAAAACACCTAGCACTATCTAATATGCCTTTGGTATATGCATACTTTGAATATTTTAGAAAGCAGATAAAAGAAATATTTTTTAAGAGAAGACTAAAAATTTTGCATATATGTTATGCACAGGATGTTCACATCTAATCAAAATAGAAAATTCATTGTTAATATACTGAAACTTGAAATCAAAATTACTTATATCCTCAAAAGTGGCACCCTTTCCTATTTTGAGCTGCAATGCTTTAATTTTTTTCTTGAAAGATGTCCAGTTAAATTTAATGAGGTTTTCTTCTGGATAGATTTGGATTAAACTGCTCAGTAGAACACGCTAATGCATAACTATTAATGAGTTGCATAGGCATACATGTATAACTTACATTGTACTGGTCCTTCGAAAGGGCAAGTATAGTCTTTGTTGCAAAAAATGTTTTGTAACATTAGCATAACATTTTTATAATTTTTTTGCAGTGAAAGAGTTTGAACAGAATTACAAAAGACTTAATTCCGAATAATCTTGGAGTTTTCAACTAGAAGCAGAAAGTAATTGTGTTTTTAAATTTTAGGTGAAATCAGTAAACATTAATGAATGGCTTATTGAGGACCAGTTTGACACCAGTGTAAAGATGAGCACTTACTTAGTAGCCTTCATTATTTCAGACTTTGAATCAGTTACCAAGAAGACATTACGTGGAATTAAGGTAATCATTTAGCATCAGTTGATTTTATCTGTATAAACATTTATACAGATTCAAGCAAAAGCTAGCAATTATAAAATTATTTCTGAAGATGAGTACAGTCTGATTTTACCTAATTTTTCAGAAATTCCAAAGTCTGTTGATGGAATATAATAATCAAATGCTTAGACTTGCACTATTGCTTTCAAGCTGTTGAATAAGGGGTTACACAGATTTTTTTAGAAAAAATGTTGATATCTATTTATAAGTAGTACAGTAATGCTTCATATTCAGAACTGTTCTTAGTTGTTTACACCAGGCTTATGGTAATGAGTAACTGAACAAAGCTTCTATTGATTAGCATGACATGAAACCTAGAACTATGGCTTGTTCCCATCCTAAACAAGACAGAATTGGAAACAAAACTATCTGTTTGATCTCCCAAGTGCAATTCTGGGTGCTGATTTGAGTAGCTTGGGACTATGTTCTGAGAAACCTATCTTGATGCATCTTAACAGTATGTTCAAAATCCATTCCTGTTTGTGTCTTTTAGGTTTCAGTATATACTGTGCCACACAAAATCAAACAAGCAGAGTATGCTTTGGATGCAGCAGTGAAACTTTTAGACTTCTATGAGGGATATTTTGGCATTGCATATCCTTTGCCAAAACAAGGTATATATTATTCTGATATACTGTTTAACAGTTGAAAAGTATATTAACCAGCCAGATTAATTATCTAATTTAAAGTCATTTTTTAATATTTAAAAAAACCTTCAGAGTTAAATTTTTAAAAAAGATGTGTTTTATGTATATACAAAATAAATTTTTATTCAATTCAAAATTCCTTCCAATTTATGTTATCTAACTACTACAAAGTTAGACTTTTTATTGCCGATAATATTGCTAAGATATGAACCAACTCATTGTAAAATGGAATTCCAGATTGTAGTCCTATACATTTTGAAGTGTTATTGAGTTTAATATGATAAAGTTCCATCAAACAATCACCCACATAAAGAGTTCTAGATTTTTTCTTATACATAGACAGTCTTTTGTGGGAGCATTTCATATGCAGTTTCAAAGACTACTTTTATCTAGATGTTCCTATCTTTTTTCACTGCTATTTTTAATTGCATGTTCTTTTTCAGTCTACATTGCATAGAGCACGGTGTTAACCTTGCAATGTCACGTTGCCATCACGTGACGTTTCATGATATTTTCCCCATTTGTGGAGCTGGGGTGGGCGTGGCCTGCGTGTAATGCATCCAGCCTACAGGCCACCAGTTTGACACCCCTGGCATAGAGTAATGAAGTAATTATTGTTTTTTAAAAAAAATCTTCTGAAGAATGTTTTTTAAAGGGCCAAAAAGCTTTACTATTACTTTTGAAAATTTCTGTATCACTAAATACTTGAACTTATATTAGATGTCTGTGTGTGCACGTGCATGTAATTTTTTTCCAAGTGTACTGTATAGTGTAAACAGATTTTAAGAAAATGAAATTTCATTACAGATCTAGCAGCTATTCCAGATTTTCAGTCTGGTGCAATGGAGAATTGGGGATTGACCACATACCGGGAATCTGCTTTGTTATATGATTCTGAAAAATCTTCAGTATCAAGGAAACTTGGAATTACTATGATAGTAGCCCATGAACTTGCTCATCAGGTAAATTGTAGTTTGCTTTTCAGATATGAAATTGAAGATTACATTTTAATTATCTGTACAACAACTTCTGAAATCAGAGAAGTAACATCAGTTGACTGTTACATTGTAACATTTATATAAATGACTTAAGCCAGCATATATGATCTTTTTTTTCTCATAACGCTAGCAGAATCTACAGTATGTTTTCTGTATATAGTTTAGAAAGGACATCTTCTAGTCTAGTTTCTTCACTGAAGCTTTACAGAGAGTTTGGGTACTTTGCATTAACCAGTAAATGTACTGCATATAGTTTTAGCGATACCACATAAGCTTTGTGGCATGCCACCCAAAGTCATTTGTTTTGTGACACAAGTGTTGATATAAATTTGACAAATAACTTTTTAGGGATTTCAAAATATGCACCTGCTTATATTCCAGTTATTTTTGACTGAAGTTGGACTGCCCATCCTATAGATATTTAGTAAGAGTGTTGGTTCTTCTAAGTACAGTCCTGAACAGATATTCCATTTGTCTTAAAAACTACTACCCAGTCAATGCCAAATAATCATTCTAAAGGCTCATGGTGCTAGATTAGCTGCTAATGTTTATATTGGAGTTGTTGTGCATGCCCAATTTTCATAAACAACAAATGTTACGTGGTCTTCTCATGAAAGGCACTAGCTGTTGCCACACAAAACAATTCTTTTTTGTTCGTAAACAAGATATGGTTGAGTAGGTACAGAACAATGCCTGGCTATACTTTTACTTTTTCCCTATTTATAAAATGGATACTTTCAATTTGATTAGCATCTTATGAATTGTGTCAATTTTGCTATGTGTTCTTTTTTATAGTGGTTTGGAAATTTGGTTACCATGGAATGGTGGAATGATCTTTGGCTTAATGAAGGTTTTGCAAAATTTATGGAATTTGTGTCAGTAAGCAAGACCCATCCAGAACTGAAAGTTGTAAGTATTGGGTTTTTTTCCTCCCATTTTAATAGTAAGTCAAGAAAATCCTAGGACTACTGAAAATAGACACCTTCCTCCCCTTGTAGATTTGCACTAGATGGATTCAGCAAAGTTTTTAGACTGTAGGCATGATAGCGCAGCACAGCACTGTACAAAATTTCATAATTAATGAAAATAATTATACAATGAATTGCATGAGTGATGTGGTGGCCTAGAGATAGAGCTCTAGCCTCACAATTTGGAGGCTGTGAGTTCGAACCTAGGTAGCGGAAGATACTTCTCTCTCTGACCATAATGAATAATAATCTGCTGTGAACACTGCATAGGCGTCAGGAAGGGCATCCAGCTAGTAAATGCTGGAGCTCCGATCTGTCACCCTGATTCCACTCCGAAAGGATTACAGGGCTATTAAAAGAATACGAATGTACGTATGTATGTATTTAGATTGAATTGTATACTTTTTCTTTTCTCCCTTTTTTTCATTTGGGAGGCGGGATGTTTGAATGGAGTCTGCCAACATTCAATTTGTTCTTAGCCCATAAAGAAAACAAATTATCTTCTTTCCACTAAGACCAATATTTTCAGACAAATAATACAAAACACCTAAACATTTATTATGGCATAAAAAATTTTGGCCTAGAATTGGCTTCATCAATTGGATGAAATATTACCCTATCAATGTTTAATTTAATGCTGGAATTGGAATAATGAGATTTTTGTGCCAGTAATATTAAAGATAATCATGTTATAAGCAAAAGTATTTTGTAAATAGATACAGTAATTATTTTACATTAATTTAATTTTTAGTGAAATTACCACAGTTTGGATTTAGAGGCCAGCTTGAGGGAGGGGAATTAAAGTTTAATTTCACTTTGACTACCTAGTGATCATGGTAAAAGGAGTACATATGCTAATTCTCCACCCTTACCAAAAGTAATAGTACTCAGAATATGTATAAAGCAGTTTGAAGTCATAAATGAAGTCATAAAGTATTAATTCTGTATAAATAATTAAATGTAAGTTTATCTTGATGTCTCATTTTAAAATGAGTTCAAAATCTCAGAAGACTACTCCAGGCTTCTTTTTCTTTTGTTTAGGAAGATCATTTTTTAAACAAGTATTTTAATGCCATGGAGGTAGATGCTTTAAATTCTTCACATCCTATATCGACTCCTGTTGAAAATCCAGCTCAGATTCTAGAAATGTTTGATGATGTTTCCTACGATAAGGTAAAATAAGACATTTTGGCCAAGTTTAATAATTCTGGGCACTCTGTTTATATCCGAAAGTGATTTTCATTTTCATTGTTAAGATGGTCAGACTATATGATAGTTATAAAAACACAAAAACTAATGCAAACTAATAAAGTGCAGATGCAGGACAGGGGGAAAAAAGAAAAGCAAAAGTGCTGAAAGAATTGAAAGGAAAAAATAGAAAAAAGAAGGTTCAGATTTCCTGTGCAGCAAATATAAGTACATTTACAAAATTCTCTCTTACTTTGTGATTACAAAAAAACCTCATCATCCCTTGTTTTTATTATCCATTATCTATTTTTTTTTCTAATCATAAAAACCACAAATCATAATGTTTATCACAAATATTTTTGGGTCATTAATTTCAAACCGCAGAGACAAAAAATAGGATTCATTACCATGATCAGTGACTATATGGACATGATATTAGTCCAAATCGCTAAACATGAAAAAACTAGATGTATTCTGTATTATTTCATTCTATTTACAGGGAGCTTGTATTCTCAATATGCTACAGGATTATCTCAGCCCAGAAATTTTTCAAGCTGGTCTTGTGAAATATTTGTTGCGATTCAGTTATCAGAACACAAAAAACAAAGATCTGTGGGACAGCTTATCAGATGCAAGTATTTGAGTAGTATTTCTTCTCTCAGAATATCTAATTTTAAAATGTTCTTGAACAGCAGTGATGTTCATCTTGCGATATCTTTAATAATTATTTATTGGTTAGGTTTGTCCAGATGCTGATGGAAGTCACCTACAAAATGGAGTTTGTATCAGAAACAAGGAGAGAGTCTTAAACTCAGTGAGATCATTTTTCTTTTTTTTCCTTCTTTCTTTCTTTCTTTCTTTCTTTCTTTCTTTCTTTCTTTCTTTCTTTCTTTCTTTCTTTCTTTCTTT
>JANHFL010001333.1:6131-24457 GCA_032468155.1 Oxyrhabdium leporinum
TCATCATCATCATCATCATCATCATCATCATCATCATCATCATCATCATCATCATCATCATCATCATCATCATCCAGTGGCACCTGGAAAGCTTAAATATCTGACTTGAAGACTTTTTTTTCCATTTCTTCTCCTGGAGTGGTTAGAAACGAGAGGTTTTTTATTTTTTGTTTGCAAAAGAGAAGATGATAGGCCACTTGGTTATTTATTTGATGGTTACACAGTCATAATTAAAATAAAACCTCTATACATCAATAAAAATACAATAAAACATCCACAGTAAAGTAATAGAAGAGCAATTTATCAAAAAGAACAACACAGTAATTAATCAGTGAAATGGTGTCAGTTCATCCCCCACCAAAGGTTTTTCAAAATCCATTTTCATTTCAGTCTTTCCTTTTTTTTCTCCTTATGATACTTTATCACTTTCACAATTTTCATAGGCATTTCCTATTTTTAACCATTATGCCTTTATTTTCTATCTTTGTTCTCTCTCTCTGAATGCTTTTCTGTTCATCAGCTTCTGTGCCATCATTATGCTTTGTTTATCCCCATATTTACAGACATATGAACCTTAATCTCACTTTTCTTCAATGTAAAAATGAAATAGTGAGGATGTGTGCCTCATTCTATCAGAAAGATAAGGTTTGATATTCAAATTGGTACAAAGAATTGAATAGATTACATTAAAAAACATTTGAAAGGAATTGCAGTGCAGTTTAAACTTTCATGGGATAAATGCATTGTTAAAAATTGCACCTGCATTACTCATTAGGCAGGAATTTACTCTTTTCCAGTCTCCACTGAATATAGACTAAATTTGGCCTTGATCCTAAACATACTACAATATGCAGCAAAGAACAATACCGCTTCATCACAACAGGTTTTAAATTTTAAAACGAACAATTATTTCTAAAGTTAAAAAAAAAAAAAACATTGCAAGAATCGTGGATATCTACGATTTCCCATGTCTAAACTTAAAAGCAGTTTTCTCTATTAGTATTTTTTTTTAAAAAAAAGAAACATGATGGGCACTATAACATGCAATTGAATAATGTCTATAGCATACTCAATTTCACAAGGAAAAATCTACTGGCATCCAGGTAATGATTCCTCTTCTGAGAAATAATTTCAAAAAGAAAACCCTAACGCAGGACTTTTCTTTTTTCACAGCTGTGATTTGCCCCAGCATTGAAAGTCGGCTTTCAGAACACATCATCTGGAGGCTGATTTCTGGGTCAGTGAATGAGTTTGGAGCACAAATCATGTTGAGCTGCAGCCCTGGTTATTGTTTAGAGGGGCAGAGACTCATAATGTGTACAACTAATGGAACTTGGAGTGATACTAATGAGAGACCAATGTGTAAGGGTAAGAAATCTTAATTCATACATTGTTCACTTCTGTTTAAAGATAATTATCGCCAATATCTAATGAAGATACTAATATTTTGTAAAATGTTGCTGTAGATAGATGATAGGTAAGTAAGTAGGATATTCATATCAGGACTTGTTTCGTTCTCAAGTAGAGTCTCTCTATTTTTACATTTAGTGCAGGCTGCGGTATTTTTTTTGTTAAATCAAACCATACAAATTTCATAAATGCATATATGATTTTATAAATGGCTTTTTAAATAAATTATTTCAAATTTTGCTATGTGATAATGCTCTTTAATTCAATTTTTCTTTCTAGTTCCAATTTTTAAAAAAGGAAACTTCAAAGTGTTCCAAAGTTTTTTATTTGTTTGCTTAAAATTTCCAAATGCATCCAGGTCTGGTCCCAAATGTTAATTGATGAGCTTCTTGTTTCTGCCATGATGCAGTTATTTTATTTTCCCTTTTCAGTTATTTCATGTGGAAGTCTTCCATCTCCACCAAATGGAAATAAGATTGGGACCATGACAATTTATGGAGCCACAGCAATCTTTACCTGTAACACTGGATATACCCTTGTTGGGTCTCATGTGAGAGAATGCTTAGCAAATGGACTTTGGAGTGGAACTGAAACACAGTGTCTTGGTAAATATTTATAAAGAGTTGAATTATAACATTTGAAAAAGAGAACAACGTGGCCGAAGGATGTTTTTTTCATATTGAACTTTTTTTTAGGAAGTGATGTTTCCACTAAAATTTGGGATTCTCACCAGGTGGACTTTTTGTCTTTTTTTTTAGCCATTCAGCTTAAGGCAATGAGATCCTTAAGAAAAATAGCAGATGTTTCTTCAAAAATTTCAAATAATTCATAAACAGCAAGTTACTTGGCCACAATACAATTGATGACCAAATAATATTGATTAAACTTCATGGCTCAAACACCAGCAGTTAACAAATTTTACGATGAAGGCATTTTGCAAAAATAACTTTAAAAGCACAATAGATATTAAGGGCCCCAGAATATACAAAATTAATTATTTATTTATTTATTTATTTATTTATTTATTTATTTATTTATTTATTTATTTATTTATTTATTTATTTATTTATTTATTTATTTATTTATCTATCAATATAGAGGGTCCCCAACTCAAGTGACTATGTATGGATTACATTAACGAGTAAAAACGGTTTAAAAGGAAACAGAACATAAGCACCCAGGAGATACATTCTAAACAATACAACAATTTACAGGGCTAAACTACTACTCTGCCCCAAGGCTTCAGAAAAGAGTCATGTTTTCCAAGACTTTCTGACCATCATCAAGGCTGGTGCCATATGAATTTGGGTGTGGAGGAGAGGAGAACAAGATGATACTGTCCCTGAAGGCAGATGCTGTGACAGAGAAGGCAAGCTTCCTTCGTCCGAATAAATAAGAGATCTGAAGCGTGCCCAATCTCTCAATCTCACTGGTTATGCAGAAACAGTTAGAGACCTGCAATGCAGCCTAACTGTTTCCTCCCACTCCAGACACTGGGGCAATGTAGAGAGCCACCTTGGAGAAGCTGTGCATAAAAAGTTACAGAAACAAAAGCAGGCATGAAACTGGGAAGCAGAGAAAGCATGAGACAAATCTCAGGCTGGTTCCACCTTAATTCAGGGGACCATATACTGATGATAACTGAACCTAAACCAACAGTTAAGCTCATTCTGTAGATTCATAGTATTAAACAAAAAAATAAATGGGGACATTGAGTCCTGAGTCCTACCATAAGGATATTATGATCAATAGTGCTGAAAGCTACTAAGAGATCCAAGAGCACTAGGATGGATGTACCACTCCCATCCTGTCTCCACCAAAACTCATTGGTGAGTGTGACTAATGCTGTCTCCATAGTGTTTCCTGGTCTGAAACCAGATGAAAAGAGATCTACATATCAGTTCTTCCAGTATTCTCTGTATATGTTGTCCAACCAGCTTCTCAACAATCTTCCCCCAAATGTGAAGTTTGGAGACTAGACAGAAATTGGTCCAGTGACGGCTTTTTAAACCAGCCATTTTCAGCTACTTGGGGTTATCAGTTTCTATTTTGTAATCCCAAAGCATCCATAGCCAATTTTCTGTTTTCCATGACTAACACTGCTGCTCCTGGAGTCTGGAGATGAATTCATTAAGCCTCTGTGAAAGAAAATGTATCTATTACCTACTGTTATCTCAAATGCTGGAAAAAAGTATATATATATATATATATATATATATATAAAATTAACCTATTGATTTGTCATCTGATGATGTAGATTTTTGAAGAAAGAGTTTCAACAGATAATCATGAAATATAGCCCTATTGCATGATCAAGTTAGGATTAAAAATATTGATTGCATTATTAGTTAAAAGATAAAATCCAGTGATATAACTCTCTAGTTCAATTTGGGTTCATTCCTAAAATAAATTTAGCAAATCCAATTATGAGGCCATAATGCTGCTTGTTCTAAATATAGTGTGTTAAATTGGAGGTTGTTGAAAAGACTGAAATTCTGCTGCTAATAAATGGAGGAGGTTTATGTGTTTATCTGGTGCCATGCATCTATCTGCAGTGCTGTATAATTCTCTCCTTTCATTGAAGCTTGAAGGAAGGCTTGAAATACAATAAAACTTCACTAGCTTTGCTATCATTGAATATTTTTAAATAACCTCACTGAGTAGAAAATATATTTTCCAAGCCAATTATTATTGGAAATAGAATTTGGAAGTGAATTAATTTCCCTAATTAATCAGTTCTATTCACCTGCAAAGCAAAATAGTGGATTAGTTATAATTTTTTTTAAAGGGGCATCAAGCAAAGATGTTAATTCTTAATTTATCTAGATTTATTATAGATGAATTAGCAGTTTCTATCAAAGGGTACTACACAAAATGAACAAGGCACAGAGAAAAGTGTCTCTGATTATTTTAATCATTGAAGCTGGCATCTTCTAAAATCTGTACATTATAATATCATAGTCATTGAAATTCACCAACAAAATTCTTTAATGTCAGAATGTCAGTTTAAATGTTCATTTCCAATTTGAACTTCATAAATCAGTGATTTGTCATTGTGATAGGCATATTATAACTAAATGGCTGGGGTTTTTTAAAATTCTGCCCTTTTAAAAAATACTAATGTACTATGAAAAATTAATGATAGTCATCACAATTGAATTCAAGCATTTGAAACACAGAATAGCTGCATAAAATTCATAGCTAAATCTCTTTCTCTCTGTACCAGAATCCATTTGTAGGTATCATGTGAAAAATGAAAAAAAACTGACTTGTTTTTATATCTTATGTTATGCAAACATACCAATTACAGTTAATTAAATAGTTCACAAAATACTTTCCTTCCTTTTTTTATCCGTGTGGTTTAGTGGTGAGGGGAAGGGAGTTTGAATAAATGATTCCTGTGCCTGTTACAATATCAATTAATCCAGAATTCCAAAACCTAGGAAGTAATTCAGATAAGGAAAATCTTATGTCACCTCATTTTAGTTTTAAATTTCTGCTCTCTTTTTCCTACATTCTAAGATTGGCTGCATTATTCAGTTCCCCGTCATGCTAACTTTCTATATTTTCTTTGAAGCTCAAGAGTCTTCACTCAAAAGAATAATAAATTTCAATTAGTAGATTCATTTTTATATTATGGTAAAATCATGTGTGATGTTTATGATCTGTGAAAGGCAATGTATTTTTTGCAGATCTCTTGAAAAGAGAATTTCAATAGTATATGATTTTGGTTAAAGTATAATATCATATAAAATAACTGCTGACCTTAAGCTAATAAGCTAATAGTTTTTTATGTCCCCTGAAAGCATTGCTTATATGTAGACTGCTTGAAATACTTAAAGCATAATTTGTCTTGATTAAAATTTACTTTAAATTTTGCTGTATTGGCTTTGCTTCTTGAATCCCTAGACTATTTAGAGGTTTAATCCCATCAAATTCAAAGTGAGAGGAAATTAGTAAATCTACCAAATGCTATGATGTGTAACTGAAATGAATCAATTTGCTAATGGATATGCTTCCTAACTTTTATTTTTTAGATCAAAATATATTTTGAGTTAGCCTTAATCCTAAATGAAGACTTAAATCGTGTGTGTGTGTGTGTGTATTAGATTTAAAACAATTTAAATGTCTTCTGTCTTGTTTCCATAAAGCTATGTGTTGGGAGGCATATGATTGTTAACTTCCATACTTTACTTTTTCTTTTTCCAAATTGGTCCCTTCCCAAAGAACATAGATTAGTGGTTAATAGGTTGTGCAACAATAGTAAAATTCAGATTAAAGTCCATCTCCAGCCTTGGAGCCAATCAATCTTTCTCAGGTAAACCATTCTTTGGTAGGAAATTAAAGGGAAAAATGCTATTTATACCACTTTGAATTTCTTAAGAAAGTGCTTTTTTTTATGACAAATACATATTGGTAAGGGAAAAACATTGTAAATGAAGAACTAAATAACTCATCAGCAACATTTTTTAGTTTGGTAGATTGATTGCACAGTGAAGAGGGCAAGACTGCCTTTTTGTTTAATACTGTTATCAATTTTTGTGTGGCTTTTACATCTGTGTCTCAGCATGTGTGCAAATTTATTGTTTCTTTTTTATTTCCTTCTTATTTTAGCTGGACACTGTGGTTCTCCAGATCCAATTGTAAACGGTCACATTAGTGGTGATGGTTTCAGTTACCGTGATACTGTGGTCTACCAATGCAATCCTGGTTTTCGACTTGTTGGCACATCTGTTCGAATATGCTTACAAGATCACAAGTGGTCTGGGCAAACTCCGGTTTGTGTCCGTAAGTGATATTTTTCATCTGACATGTTCTAAGCACATAACTAGGTAATAATGATAAGATATAATCCTTTGCACAGGAATGAGGGTGCAAGAGGAAGCATTGATATGATTATACTACATGGATGCAATAATATTCATTGATAGCTACTGCTTCTGTTGCATAGGTCTAGCATAGGAGTGTTTCCGTCTCTCATATAAGACTATGCCATGAAATCCAGACTCTAACTCAGTTCCCATGCTGTTCTGCAAGCAGTTCCATAATACATGATTGAGCTGATAATGTATTTGACATAGTTCAAAATATAATAAAGAAATTCAAGCAGCCCTGACGCTCTACTATATTAATTTCAGATAAAAAAGCCAGTTCAAACCTTAAGTTGCATGTGTTCTCTTTAGCAATAGCACTTAGACGTATATACCACTTCACAGTGCTTTACAGCCCGCTCTAAGCAGTTTACAGAGTAAGCATTTTGCCCCCAACAATCTGGGTCCCTCATTTTACCGACCTCAGAAGGAGGCTGAGTCAATCTTGAGCCAGTGAGGTTTGAAGTGCCAAATTGCAGGCAGCCAGCAGGCAGCAGAAGTTGCCTGCAGTACTGCAGCCTAACCACTGTGGTACCACGGCTCTTTAATAGCTCCATCATTCCCTCCTTAGACTATATAGGAATAGTAGGACATACAGGTAATCCTCGATTTATGACAAGTTTGTTTGAAGTTAATTTAGCGACTGTTTGAAGTTAAAATGGATCCCCTTAGGGCTACTTACAACCTGCAGTCACATGACAGCGAGTTATGTTTTTTTTGCTGGAAGATGACATTTCTTCCAGTTTCTGGCAATAAAACGCCCATTGCACACAATGGATTTGCTTACAATCATCATGTTCACTTTATGACCATTGTGTTCACCTAACAATCACCACAAAAAAAGTCATAAAATTAGGCATGATCACATGATGACAATGCACTTAATGACCAGCACGATTTACGACCGTAATTCCAGCTCAATGATGGTTGTAAATGGAGGACTATCTGTATCAACTCAAGGTAGAAAAAGAGAGAAGACATTTAACTTTTAGTTGAACATTACATATAAACAGTTATATTATTGTATATATAAGTTGTAACTTCTTTGCTGAAATGTTCCATATTGTTATTCACAGCGTCTAAAAGAATTATACTACAAGGTGATAAGTCTCAACAATAGACACATTTGACAGAATATAATTCATATTTAATACATAGCTGTGAAAGTAGCATACTTTAAGAATTTGATATTTACTTCTAATTGGGAAAGTGCATAATCATCTGATTTGAAAGTTATTAGTTTATTCAAAATATTTAATGCATAGTTTTGGCATGTTGATATGAGATATATACATCAGGAATACTATATTTATAATAATTATATTAATATTCAATAGAAGTATGGATATGATTTTATATGAATGATAATTGTAATTATCCTAGGCCACAATCTTTATTTGTTTAATCAATTTCTATGTCACTCAGTCATGAATCTTGATAGCTCACATAATATACAGCTATTGTAAAAGAGTCCCTTGCATAAGGGAAGTGAAAGAACTACAGAATAAAAAAACCATGGATTTTTTTTTCTGACTTTCCAATACAACAGTTGCAGAGTGCTGATCTGTCAAGAGGTTGGCAATGTGTGACAATAGTAATGATGATGTGGTAAGACTAGACACAAGGTCTAAGACCTTTTGTTTCTAAAAGGCATCACAAAAATAGCATCTGTCAAGAGTAATGAAGGGTGTAAACGGGAGTTGACTGAGTAGAATATGCATTTGCCGAAAAGGACAATAATCTAAGCACAACTGTTCTTCACTATTGCAATTTTTACTGACAAACTTAATTTTATATTGTAACACCATTTCACATATAATCTGTTCTGGCAATTTTTCAAATTATAGGATTACTGGTGAAGACCATGTCAGGTAGCAAAATCCTTACCGTGTTATTAGCCCAATGCAGATTATTCAGGACAATTGATTTTTCAATAGCTATCAATTATAATAGCTAAAATTGGAATAAGCATATGCAAAGCAATATGCCTCCAAGTATCAGATTGACATTATTAAAAAAAATAAATGAAGGAAAAAAGGAGTGGGAGATCACTGATGATTATTATACTTCTGGACTGACAAATGAGAATGTTGGCCTAGCAACACAGTGTGATCTGGCAAGGCATTATTTATGTTTCCAATTTACCAGTTTGATCAATGACTAAAATGCAATAAGCAATACTTCTATTTATTACATATGAAAATTACTATCCAAGAATTATATCAAATCGTATCAGTCTAGCAGGAAATCAGACACCATGGGCACATTAGATTGTCCCCCCTTCCTGCATATTCCTGCCATCTGACCTCAGGGGTTGTGAAATCCTCTGGAATATCTTCCAGGGATTAAGAGCTTGCAATGGAGACTGGAATCCTCTTATGGACTTTTTATGTAAAAATTAAAAATTTTGTGATTTATGGTTTTGATGATTAAAAACATAGAAAGATGCAATAGGATGTAACTTTAGAGAAAGAGGTTAAAATATACCTGCAATTATAAACTGCTGTGAAGAATATCTTTATATATTATATTTATATTATATATATATATTTATATTATATATATTTTCTTCTTTCTTTTCTATTTTTCTTCTTCTGATTTCTTCTTCTTACTTTATATTAGTTTGTACTAGTTTTTAATCTCCTTGTTTAAAAGTTTTAATAAAAAATATGAACAAAAAAAGAGTGGGTGCAGTGGAAAGAGAAAAGTTGTTGCACAAGTAGAAAAGTCAGTTTGCATGACTTTGGTTGAAGCCAACAATTATTAATCATTTAAAAGCATTTTTCAAAAGTAAAAAATAAAAATAAAAACAATACAGCAGCTACAACCCAGTGCTTTGTGTCAAAATGAGCTCTTTTACCCATCCAAAAAAGGATGAAAAAATAAACTGAAAGAGCAAGGAATTTCCCATAAGGATAAAAGGATTAAACTACTGTACTCTCTGTTTACTAAAAAAAGGGATAAAAGGGATCTTTGAGAAACAAGCTCATTAGTTTATCTTCTAGATGTCTATACCCTTTCGTGTATGCTGTAGCAGTTAATTTAGGAATTTCCCTGTAACAACTATGTCTTGGTATGGATCACAACATATTCCCCAAACCCAAATGTGCTCATAGTTTTCATATGTTGTTGACTTTGTCTCTCCATTCACTCATAACTTCTGATTTATAACATGACAGCATAGAATTTATCCTGAAATCAAGTCCCTGTCTTAGGTTTACTTACTTACATTGAAATTACTTTCAACAGCAATCACATGTGGACATCCAGGCAACCCTTTGCATGGTGTGACCAATGGCAGTGAGTTCAACTTGAACGATGTTGTCAATTTCACCTGTAATACAGGATATTTAATTCAGGGTGCCTCTCGAGCACAGTGCAGAAGCAATGGACAGTGGAGCAGCTCTTTACCTACTTGCCAAGGTAAGTCATTTATAATAGGATTAGTGTATTACTCTATTAGTGCATTACTCTAGTGTATTACTTTATGAAATGCAGTTGCAAGCCCAAGATTTCAGGTAGGAAAGCATTTTCTGAAGATGGATTTGTGTAGATTCATGTCACTAAACATTAAGGATTTGATTTTTTTTCTCACATTTTGCATATATTGGCAACTCTGTCACAATGAGACCTAGTGCCTATTGAAAGCTTAAATGATAGATTCATAATCTATTATGCAAAGTACACAGTCATCTGAGAAACATAATAAAAATCCATTGTATTGCTTATCTTACTCATATTAGTATTGTACAAGGAAAGGTTTTCTTTTAGTTATAATTTTAAACTTTAGGATACTTAGAAACAAAGTCATTTTATTAACCCTCCCACACACACACATACCCACATTAAAAAATCCCCCCAAAAGACCAAGTTTTTGTTTCAAAATATATTCTTAAAAATTATTTTGGAAGTCCCAAATTGTATACCCCAAAACACAGATTATAGTACTGGAACAAGTTAAAAAATGTTACTTGTTGTCACTTATATACACAACTGAAAGGCATTAGTGGGCTATTATATTGCAAACCATAGGAAGTATTTTGATTGCAATGGGAAGGGAGGGAGGGAGGGAAGGAAGGCTTCAATAAAGTGAAAAAAATGGAGCAAAGGAACATAGTGTACTGGTTTCCTCCATTACATAACAAGAAAATCTTTCTCTGATTTTACAGTAGTGAACTGTTCAGATCCTGGCTTTGTGGAAAATTCTATTCGTCATGGACAACAGAATTTCCCTGAATCTTTCAAGTATGGAAGCAGTGTGATATACCACTGTAAGAAGGGGTTCTATCTTCTAGGATCTTCCACTGTAACATGTAAAGCCAATGGTTTATGGGACAGATCATTACCCAAATGTTTGTGTAAGTATCCAACAATTGTTTCTATTTTTTTCAACAGAAGGCTAGAAATCTCACTTATCACATCAGCATGTGAGCTATTCTTACAGTGAATTCATTGTGTGACAAACTTTCTTTGTTTTAATTTTCACTTAATATATGTTTCCCACTCACTTTATTTAGAACAGTAACTTAGCAATGACATTCATAAACAACACCCAAGTAACAGAGAATAAACAGTTTGTTTATGTGAAATTGTTCACTGCATACAAGTAATAGGGATAGGAGTGGTGCAGTGGCCTAGAGCTCTCACCTCACAATCAAGAGGCTGTGAGTTTGATTCTAGGTAGAGGCAGATATTTCTTTCCCTGGGCACAATGAGAATATATATATATTATCCCCATTACTTATATCATCATCTTTTAACATATATATATATATTCACTTTATGCACTGACCTAATAATTATAAACTTTTTAAAACTATGTTACTGTTCTTCGACAAATGAACATTTAGATTATTTTCTTTCGTTCATCATAGCAATATCTTGTGGACATCCTGGAGTGCCAACAAATGCAATTTTATCAGGAGACAAATTTACATTTGGATCTGTTGTTCAATATTCGTGCACAGAAAGGCAAACTCTCTTGGGAAACTCTAGTAGAGTGTGCCAGGAAAACAGCCGCTGGAGTGGGACACTCCCTCATTGTTCAGGTAATTTTGTGAGGGATTAATTGCGAGCTTCTAACATATTTCTAATGTTCATTTGCTATTTTTAGCAGAAGTTTCATCATTTTATTTAACAAAAATGGTTTCCATGGCTGTTACGCCTAAGCTGAGTGAGTGGCTCCAACATATCCCAGGATTGACATCAGAGCTCTGTGTCCAGAAGAGTGCAGAGCTAGGCCTTAAATTCTGAGGTCTCTGGTAAGGGATTCATGATTGAGGAAAACACAGACTACCTCTGGGAGTGAGATGGGAATAATGATATAATACTTTCTAATAGAAAATCTGACAGGCACTACAAATTTATATTTTATACAAAGGGAGCCATATGATTGACATAATAGTTGAAAGATTGTTCCGAGAGTCAATAGGTAGTTAGGGAATCAACTAATTTGGTGTATTTCAAAAAAAGTTGAAAACAAAGCTAGTGTTTCCAGCATTTTTGTGTGTGATTGCAATTCAAAGTGAGCCTCGATATTGGAATCAAAGGGTAAAACATCTGTTACTACAGTGGTACAAAATAAGATGAGTCTGAAACAGTGAGCACATCCCAATTTTGAATGTAACTATGTTTATAATTTTTAGGAAACAATCCAGGATATTGTGATGATCCCGGAATGCCCTCTCACGGGTCTAGACTTGGGGATGAGTTCAAGATTAAAAGCTTAATACGTTTCTCCTGCGAAATGGGATATCAGTTGAGAGGTTCCCCAGAAATAACATGTCTTCTTAATGGATCTTGGTCTGGATTGCAGCCAGTCTGTGAAGGTTTGTAGTATCAATAGCAAGTTCCAACTCAGCGGGGAGGGGAGAATTAAACTACTGTACTCTCTGTTTACTCAAAAATAGAGTTTCAAATATATCTCATATTTAAGCATTCTTCTTCTCATAACCTGATTCTTGATCTGGATAAGTGGAAACCATCTGTTGTGGTTCTGAATATACCCAACTTTACATTAATTGTAATTAGGAATTTGTTTCCTGCTCCTTTTACATACTGGTCCACTCTCATTCTTTTGAATGCCAGGGAGGGCAGAGTTACAGTGAGAGAGATTTTCCCTCCAAATACATTTGCATCTCTGCAAGAAGAAAGAAAGAAACCAGCTCTAGCCTACCTAAATATTTTCCCCCTAAATTTACTCTTTTTCATGCCTCTCATTAATCAGTGTATAGTTTAGTCTCATTATGTGTATGTGTAGTATGTGGACATAGAAATAAATGTTGAAATCTAATGCAATCTACCTACTGCCTCCTATTCCATAGAAAATAAAACCTCGCTTTATAAAGTTGGGTAAAAGGACTCTGAAGCAGATAGGGCGTGGCAGAGGAGAATCCTCTCTCCATGGGACAACTCAACATGGGACAACTTGCCACGGGACAATTCAACATGGGATAATTCAAGAGAGGGACAAGTAAATTGCAGCAGGCCTTGCCTTGCTTTAGGTTTAAGCCTTCTCAAGTTAGAAGTCCTTGAGGCTGGGGTGAGCCAGGATGTGAAGTCCCAGTAACCTGCCAACCAATTGTCCCACAGCAAGTTCTTCCGGGGCAAGTTGGCCATAGCAAGTTGTCCCACAGTGAGTTGGCCACAGTGAGATGGCTTGATTCACAGCCAGTGGGCTTTTATGATCACTGGGGTGTTGTGATCACCATTTGTGCATTTCACAGCCAGCTTCAGAGAAGCAATGGAAAAATCAGGCAGTAGATGTCTTTCTGAACAATCATGTCACTTAGTAACAGAATTGCTGATCCTAATCGTGCCCATTAAGCAAGGACTACCTGTACTGTGTTTCTTTGTTGTTTGTTAATCTAATGGAAAGTTTCTGAATGAACCAGTGTAGTATGTTATCAAACTTGCATCCTTTCAAGCTAGGAAAACAAAAGACAACCAGTACTCACACTATTCCAAGCAAGGCTGCTTTGAGAATGCTTTGCAAGTTCAATGTAGCTGCAAATTGCTGTTACGGATAAATGAAAAACAAATCTTGCCTAATTTAACATTGCTGATGGGCACTGTTAAAGCATTTGCCTTAAGATAGTGAAACAGAATAAGAGAATGCTAAGGACATTAATAGAAACGTGAGCTGAAGGGAACTTTTGCTCTAGATTCAGATTTTGTCCTTCACTCACTTTTCTTTCCCCTTCCCCAAAGTATCTTAGTATACATTCACCCCAAGTATAGAAATGATTATGACCCTCTCTTATTATAATTTATTACAAGCACCTGTTCTCCTTTCCGGTCAGCAATCCATCTTCTTATAACTTCTTTCCTAGCAGGAAAATGTTCCTCAGTTCTTTCATCTGTTGAATTGATATGTAGTAGTTAAATATTATGTATCTGAACATTTTCATATGTGCTACAATAGTGTGCATTGCAAAGTCTCTTGTGAAGATATGTATCATTTCTAGACATCATTAATTAAACAAAAAATCCATAATTACATTTGGATGCACACAATAGCCATTTTTCATTTCTCTTTGGTGAATTTGTTTCCTCAAATCTTCACCCAACCTTCTCCCTAACATTGGCATGTTTCCTTTTGACTCGGCTTTGTGGTTAAATGATTTTTGTTTTAGCCTTTTCTTAGGGCAAATATAATTGGGAACAAAATGTATCTCCCCTCCTGTCATTTGTTTTACCACAGCAGAAATATTGGTGGGGAAATTATGAAGCATACTCTTGAGACAAAAAACTAAAGTTGTAACGCTTCCTAAAGTGGAAATTGTTTGATTAGGAGTTATGCAGCATAAGAAGGAAGCTGCTGTATGTCTGAAAATAATCACGTGAAAAAACATGGCAAAGAATCTGAATTTATTTTAATAAGAACTATTGTTCCTTCAAACTTAAACACCGAGTATTGATTCAACAATGAAAAATTACTCTAACCATTTCTAGGATATATCTTGGGAAACAAACCATGATATGCAGCTTTGTGTGTGTATGTAAATTTTAAAAGATGGAAAATATTCTAGTGTTCTGTATAATCCCCACTGTTATTTTTTGCTTTGTGCTTAAATGTTTCCAAATCCATTTAGAAAATCACTTTCATCTGTAACTAATGAGTCATTATGATTATGTTAGCCTAATCCAAACATTATTTTTATTCATGTATACCATAAACCCATTAATGACTGCAAACAATGGAAAATAATTGTTTTTCATGTTTATAAACGTATTCACTTCTAACAAAAAATAAGTTTACTTTCTTTTGCTTCTCTTGCCATCTTCATTTTTGACAGCTGTATCTTGTGGAAATCCTGGAACACCGGCCAATGGCAAGATAATCTATAGTGATGGAGTTTCATTTTCCAGCTCAGTTATCTATGCCTGTTGGGAAGGTTACAAGACTTCTGGCCTGACAACTCGCCATTGTACAGCCAATGGGACATGGACTGGCAATGCCCCAGACTGTACAGGTTAGATATTGATATAGATACCCTGTTAACTATATACTTCAGTATTAAAAATAACATTTGCATGGAAAGTGTTTGGAAAAAGAAAGCATGATAAATTAAATTTGTTATCATGTGCTCAGTTTGATCCTAGCCATGTTCACTTGGATGGAAGTCCCAATGAAATCACATAAAATGTAGTGAGTTTGCTTAGATGCTCAATGTTAGATTGCTCTAGCTTTATATATTCTATACTCTAAGCCACATAAACATAGACTGCATTTACAAAGTAGTCCTCAACTTACAACAGTTCATTTAGTGACCATTCAAAGTTACAACAGCACTGAAAAAAGTGACTTATGACCATTTTTCACATTTATGACCGTTGTAGAGTTGCCATGGTCTCGTGATTTAAATTTGGGTGCTTGGCAACTGACTCATATTTATGACCATTGCAGTGTCCCAGGGTCATGTGATCCTCTGTTGCAATTGTCTGACAAGCAAAGTCATGGGGGAAGCCGGATTCACTTAGCAACCATGTTACTACTTAACAACTGTAATGATTCACCAAACATTGCGTGCGTGAAATTGCTGTGTGTTTGCACCCGTGCAAAGCGCACATGTGCGCACATTTTCAGTTCTGCACTAAGTGAACCGGTTGTTACATTATGTGCAGCCCACCTCTGTACCGTATTTACTTTATTTTTCAGGTTCCACTTCTAATAGCTAGTTTTTAATTTAAGAAATGAAAAACAGTACCCAGGAAAGAGTTCTCTATCTTGAACCTGCTCTAAAAACCGTGGTACATTGCTGAGAAATGGGAAATGAGCAGTCTTATGCTTGTGTTCTTTGATCCATATTGACTGATATGTTGTAGGAGAAGGGGTCAAATGCTAAAAACAAAAGAGAGAGCATAAAATGAAATTATAAAGAATGTTGTTTGAAGTCCATAAACACTCCAATTGGCTTTCAGTTTAAACTGAATGAATAATCTTGATCTTTAACTCTATCAAATCCCATAAAACTAGAATCATTTGTGAATTAATACATTGTAAATAAATCTGGAATTGTAATTAAAATTCAGTTTAATATTTTTGTAAATTTTTGTGCATTAACAATGACTCCAACACACCAGGATTGCAACTGTGCAAACCTGTAAAAAGACATAGTTGCTTTAGTTTCATGTTTCTATTTAGATAGAGCTCCTATGAAGGATCTCTAAGTAAATTCAAAATACTGCACAGCCATATTAGAGATTCCTTTCTAGTTTGATGAGTCTTATTAGAATAATTTAATGTGGATTAAGTGGTTTGGGTATATAAAATTGTCTAACTTAGGATATGAATGTTGCAAGATGGGTGAGACAATGAATGTCACACAAATAAATAAGGCTTGATTCACCTTCTCTTTCTGGGGCTTTTATGAAGTGAATTGAGATGGTTCTTTGTTTTTTTTAAAATGTTTTTCCTGTCTGTTTGCTTAGACATTAACCGTTTAAACCCTGAGCAAAAGAAACCTTTTATATTTTCAATTTCATATGCTCAGTAAAGATGCCCCAAAACATTTAAAATTATTGTCTGGACGAGTATTGCGTTCCATCATGATGAATTTATTTGAATTATTCTGTGTCTCTACAGCACAATATTACAGAGTTTCTTTTAATCTTACTTATGGATAAACAGGGTTGTAAGCATTAATTTGCTTTGAGCATCTCTGTTCCTTAACCGATTCCACAATCCAAGTACATCAGCAAACCAAATGTAGTCAGTTTCACAGTAGAAAATGTGACAACACATAAAGAATATAAGTAAAATAAACATTTCTACCTTTACTGTTTTCTTCTAGAGAAGCATGTAACATGAACTGTGAAAGGTTAAACTTGTCTCTCAACCATTCTGGTTTGTAATGCTGGCTGTGGTGGAAATATTTTGGCATTCTGTTTAAGTTTAAATTTTAGACTACAAAGAAGCCCTTCCTTAAATGGGACCCACAGTAAAGAAAGTGAATTTCCTCTGCACATTGGCTGCAAGAGTTGTCTGCTGAAGAATTTCATGACTGCAGAAGAGAACTCCTACTACAGTGTATATATACGGAAAATGTTTTTACCTTGTTTATTATTACAAAACGTGGTGTTGTTCTTGCTCCCATGCTGTAACCTTTGGTACTCTGTGGTCTCTGAGTCAAGTTATATATAAGATTGTTCCTCTACATATTAAAACAAATGCTAAAGTTAATTTACACTATCTACAATCTACAATGGAAAAAAAACCAATGCAACATAATAAAGCCTGCAAAACTAAGATTTCTACTGAGAAGAAGTTAATAAAAAGTAAATCTTGGCTACTCTCAGAGAAAGCCTGAGTAGTGTAAAGAAATAGAAAAACAGAATCAGACTTAATTATAATATACAGACAACTAAAAAGTCAATGTTGGAGCTGGATGGTGAATAATAAAATAAAATAATTATAATGTAGTACCCTACCTAAATTTAACTTTTTCTTAAATATAATTTTCTCAAAGCAATTGCCCAACCTCCCCCCCCCCCCAGCTTATTGGAATAATTTGAGCCACTTAGAAGAACAGCTGAATAAATGGTACACTCCGTTTGTTTTCCCACTTATTATTTGTTAAACCAATTTAGATAGCTGCTCACCTCACAAACAAAAGATTCTGGGTGGCATGCAACAGAACTAAAAATGTTAATGCATACATTGTAAGGTATAAAAAACAAACTAAAACAGAGAACAGCAGACACAGGGATTTTAAGAATGGTAGTGCTACCTCACTAGCTGACTCGTTTCCTGGGTTTCCCAGTCCAGCTGGTATAACCAAGTCTTGAGGGACCCCACCCCTAGGGAAGGATGATCATAAATCTGTTCAATTCCACTGCCAACCCAAAGATGGAATCAAGTAGCTCAGGCAGGGTGGTTGATATACGGCAGGGAAACTGGTACAACAGTAACAATCCCAACTGATCTCAACTTAATAAGCAGGGCCTCACTTCTTGTGACCTGCTGGGCAGTGCCCTTGAAATCCATAAGTGATTCTCGGATGACAACTGCCATATCAGCAGCCCCTGCTCCATGTTGTTAGTTGGTGCCAAACTCGAAACCCAGCTGGTAATATCTTTGGGAGGGGGACCCCCACTATTGGGCACAGCCAGGTCTCAATAACAAATGACAGTTTGGCTTTCTCATCTATGATCAAAAAGGCTTATTAAAAACTGACCTGACATTTAAGAACAACAAGCAGAAGTCAAGGCCTCTGACAGTCTGCTGCTGAGCATAGTGCTAAAATCAAGGAGCTAGAATGTTAAATATTTGTCCTGTGTTCTCCAAGGCTGATCTGCTTGTCTCCCACTGTATCTTCCCATGCCCATGCCCATGCCCATCATAATATTGTAGCCCACCCATGTCCCCTCAATGGCCACATTGTCTTCCCTGCCAGATACGCAAATTCCAAAGGCCCAGGACCTCCAATAATAACCAGTTACATCCATTCCAGGCAGGGGAAACAGAGGTGCTTCAGCTCTACTGCCTTTCAGCACCCTCAGGCACCCAGCCCCACCTCCACCCATCAATCCTTTTCTCAGGCT
>JANHFL010001333.1:24557-34999 GCA_032468155.1 Oxyrhabdium leporinum
TTACAACAGTTCATTTAGTGACCATTCAAAGTTACAACAGCACTGAAAAAAGTGACTTATGACCATTTTTCACACTTGCGATCACTGCAGTCTTCCCATGGTTGCGTGATCAAAATTCAGACACTTGGCAACTGATTTGTATTTATGATGGTTGCACTGTTCTGGGGTCATGTGATCCCCTTTTGCAGCCTTCTGACAAGCCAGGTCAATAGGGAAGCGAGATTCACTTATTTAGCTACTAATTTACTACAGATTTACTAATTTAACAACTGCAGTGATTCATTTAACAACTGTGGCAAGAAAGGCCATAAATGGGGCAAAATTCACTTAACAAATGTTTCACTTAGCAACAAAAATGTTGGGTTCAATTGTGGTTGTAAGTCGAGGACTACCTGTACTTCCAGAAATTAAACTGTGCTATCAGATTTATTTTGCTGGAAGGAGATCTATATTATTATGTAAATTAATCTGTTAAACATGTTGGTCTTACCTGCAAGTATTATATAATGGCACATATAGATTTCAGTCTAGTAGACTAGTATATTTTTTTACTAAATGTAATCTACATTATGTTTTATTTAGATCCTTACATCCTTTTCAATAGTATAATTTCATTTTTCAATCCAAGTTCCCGTTTTGCAGTCCATCTATGCTCCTAAATCAGTGAGATTGTTGTAACGCAGGTCAGAAGTTGCATTTTCATAGCAGGGGTCCTTGATTATATTTACGTTCCATCAGGATTCATCTCTACTATGTAGACATATTCACAGAGAGGCTGTTTTAAAATTCCCTTGGTCTAAAGGTTGTTTTTCAGCAGGGGGCAGCTTGAATATGAATGTAAATTACACAGTTGTACTAGCAGATTTCTGACAATATCTATTGTGTATGTAAGCATAGTTGCTGTAGGATACTGTTTCTTCAAAAAGAAAACTTTCCTGTTGTTTCCTAACTAGTGATCAGTTGTGGAGACCCAGGTGAATTGGCAAATGGCATTCAGTTTGGAAATGATTTCTCATTTAATAAGACAATAACCTATCAGTGCAATCCAGGCTACCTGATGGAAACTGTTGGAGCATCCATCATCCACTGCACCAAAGATGGAACTTGGAACCACAGTAAACCCATCTGTAAAGGTTTGGGCTTTAATTGGCATGTAAATATTATTCTACCATTGCCTGAATAGAATTAAAGTGTCATATTTGTAGGGAGCATTACCTTTAATAATTTTGAAGTAAAATTAAGTAGAAAGCCTTTAATATATTGCTATGGGTTTTTATTGACTTAAGGAAATGGAAATAGTTATGAAATTGTTGTCATAGTTTATTAACAAAGAAAGAATTTGCCTACTTGTCTTCTCTGTAATTGAAGCAAAAGCATATCATTTACTATCCTTACACTGGGAAAGAGTGTGATGCAGTTAACAAAGCATTTAAAGGCCAGGTGAATTTAGAAAAGGAAATATAACTATCTGGCCATTACATCATAAGGAGTCAACTCATTCCTCCCAGTTCCTGTGAAACAAAATTTGAGCTGATTTTAGAAGCAAGTGAAACAGATGTTTCTAGTATTTATAATATCACAATCAGTCAATAACAAATGTGAAGTGGTATAGTTTTAAGTTAAAACTGAAAAAGCAGCTAAATTCAGAACAGCCAGAATAAAATTAATTCTCCAACATTAAGACTTAATAAACTAAAAGAATTAAATTAAGGTTGGTCTCCTAGGAATGACACCAGCAGTTTATTTTGAGAGGTCCCTCTATCTTGGATCCCAGAATTAGCCAATTTATTATGCCAAGAAGGCATTTTCTTTATTCAGTGAACTGTGGGTCTAAAGAATGTAATATTTTATAGTACTTCAGTGTGCTCTACACACCATATCCTTTCTTACTACTAAAATTATATTATTAAATGATGATTGATCAACTTTCTCAGGATACGTGAGATAGTCACTAAGCTATAATCAGAATCTTCTAGTGTGGGAGACATTACTTGGATAGACATGAGTTAGTTTCATCTTTCAGTTTCTTTTCTCTTCTACTGCTTTGGCAGACTCTTCACATTTGATTTGCAAAGCTAAAGAAAATTTCTCTTGAATCATCAGTCTTTGTTCTTAATATTGGTTTTCAGTGAGGGAAGTTAGAGAAAGTATAAACTACCTTGAATCTTTGGGTATGCAGGTCTTATTCCATAAATTATAATGCTACATTTGTAAATTCCTACCTACAGTTATCTTCTTTCTTAATCCAGTATGCCTGAGTGAAAGGCCTATTGTGGACAATTGTCCACTGTGCCGAAGGTTTAGAAAGCAGGAGAGGCATAACAGGTTACCCGGCCCTAAAGCCCTGGCATTGGAGAAAAGACAAGTTTATCGCATGATGAATGTCTTAGCCATTTAGTACTATTCTAAACTTCTCAGTTATCAGTTCCTCCTTTATATATTGAAAAATATATTGCTTTTTATTCCTTAATGTTTTCTAGAAAGAAATAGAAAAATTACAAAATACAAAAATCCAGGAAATAGATTCCAGAAAAACTACAAAAACAAAACAGTAAACAAAAAAGGGGGAAACATGTCAACATGTCACATATTAATAAAATGTCAAATTTCTAAATCTACTTTAAGGGAAAAGCAATTAATGATTGTCTATAATTATGAAATATAAAATCCATACCACAAAATCATATTGACTTATTTTTAATTAGTAGATAAAGTCACACATCTTTTAATGCTAATATTTAATAACAGGAATATTAGTACTTTTCCAGTTTCTCAAAAACATTTAGCAACACCTCAGTACAGGCTCAATACAACCATATTTTTTCACAAATTATCAAATTCCAACTTTGGCGATGTCATTGAACAGAATATCTGCATCGGGAACACTACCAAACCTCCATATAATTATATTTATGTGTATCAAAATATTATTCCAAAAGTATGTCAATGTTTCATAGGACCAAAGCATAATGTTTGCAACACCTCAAATTTGGTACATGATCAGCAGAGAAAAACTGATGTCCATCTTTTCAAATACTTTGTTTGTCCAGTAAGCTCAAATTAAATTATTTTGATCTGAAATTAAATGTTAAGTTTTATAGAACATTGCTTAGATATTAGTTCATGGAACAAAATTCCATGAAGTTTATTGCTTAAAATTAATGTTATTAAAAATGAATATAATTCCAAGATTAATCTAGGTATTAAGAAGTGTTCCAAAGTTAATCACAAATAAATATTTATTTGTATAAGTAAGATACTGGGAAAATATATATGAGGAAAAAAGGCCACCTATGATTTCATTAGCTAATTTGAAATTATTCAAATGCAAATTTTGGGAATGGGAAAGGAATGATACAAGTGGTATATCTTCAAAACATTATGGACCTTGTATTTTATCAACTACCACTATCTGCAATGAGCACCTAGTAAAGTATCAACCTAAACTCTGTTGGAAAGTTTTTATGTATTTCCATTAAGGTTCTGGTCATTGCTAAAGTTGATATATAGTAAACAGGGTATTGTAATTTATTTCTGGGATTACTATCAACTAATCATATTTGGGCCTAGTTGGTCATAGATTGGGTTTTGATATTGAGGCTTATTCAATTTTATAGTGAACTGAGGCCATGAAATGAGGCTTCAGTTGACAACGGTTGAAATGGTTGAAGCAGGAAAATTGAAGAAAAAATACAGAATGAAATAGAGACAGAAAAATCCAAACTGCAAATTCTTACAAAGAACAAAGAGTGAACATTGCTTAGAAGATTTAACATAATTTCTCACTGCCTAAGCATAGATGGAAAATTTATATCTCTTTATATTATTAACTAGTTTGCAGTGCAAAAATATCTATGTGATATCTAATATTTCTTATATTAGTTTTTTTCTTATTTTTTATGTTAAGTTACTTTATTTTATCTATCCTTCACCAGTTATTCCAACTACAAAACAACTCTTGAAGTTTTCTGAGAATAATATTCTTATGATACTTTGTATTATACTTTCCCCATTCCCAAAATTCACATTTCTGACACTTTTACTATTTCAGTAGATAACAAGGAGATACTAAAGCTCCATTTTATCATGCTTCACCATTTATCTCCTGGGCATGCCATCAGTGTACAGTATATATATTTGATATTAAAAAAATACATGTAGAGATCTTTGACCCAATATTATCATATAGAAATCAGGGAAGAGGAATAAAAGTTCTACACTCTTCCTTTGGAGAAAAAGCATCCAGAAAAATTATATTCCACCCCCAATTTTGTAACATTCTTTACTTTTATTTTTCATCTTTTATAACATGTATTTTTTTTCAACAAAGTGTGTCATATGAATAGAAAGATGTTATCAATTTAATAGAGTGTCTCCCTGCTCTGGCCAATTGAGCAGAGCTGTTTTACTAGATCCATCCCAAATCAATTTCTTCCTCCATTGTATGTTCCATACCAAGGATAGAGTTGCTGTCATGTATGATGCAAATAAGGAGCAATCCTTTCAATGAAATGTACAGAAACACAGAATAGAATGAGCATACAACTATAATAGAGTATCAAATGTTTTTTGTACTCCCATCCTGAATCATCTCTAAATACTTTACTATGTTCTCTCTTTTAAATCTGATAGTTATTACCTGTGGGCCACCTCCCCATGTCCTGTATGGAAAGGTGGAAGGATCTGATTTCCACTGGGGATCGAGTATAAGTTACAGCTGTGCTGATGGGTATCACCTTTCCAATTCTGCTATCCTTTCATGTGAAGGTAGAGGAGTATGGAGAGGAGAAATTCCACAGTGCTTACGTAAGTTCATTAAGATTAAACTTTTTTAAAATATATATATATCTACTGTTTCATATTGTAATGGTACACACTTACGACTGAGAAGATAGCAGAAATTATTGGGAGTCAACAGGAACTGAATATTGTGTACACGGTAAAAGCAGGCATGATAACAATTTCTCATTAATGCAAATGAATTACAGCTGGGAACAGAAAGTATAAGTAACACTTTCACTGTCAGTGTTCCAAGTAATACCCCCATAGCAAACAGATCTCTGAGGCAGGTAGATTCCTCAAAGAACAGTTTTATTTGGATATATCATCTTGGCACAGAATGGTGAAAACCAACTCTGAGAGTTCCTGGGGTTTTCACCTTATTAAAAACTTTCACCTAATTAAAAACTTTCTCTTTTCCCCAGATAATAAGTCACATTATCCAATCTAAGTGCTAGCTGGTTGCCTGATTAATTGTCTCCTCCTCCTCTCTCCAGTCAGCTATTGGAATTTCCTTGATTCACAGGAGAAACTATTTTGTTTTGGCTACAGAAGCCCAGCTATCTCTATTCCTCCCTCCCTATCCCTCAGCTCCAGTGTGGCAACACTGAAGCCTAAAAAATGGCCTCGGTGAGACCAGCTTCAGGGTTGACATTCACTTTGAAATTCCATGCAATATTCAAAATATTGCATGTGGAGGTGACGTCTGGCTATGTTACAAAAAGGTGTGTTTTTGAATTTAGATCCTCCAAGAGCAAAATATATTTTGGTTGCAATTAACACATATTCCTGGATAAAATTATATTTTCCTGTCTATCACCTCTGGCTATTTCTACACAGCCACTGGGCCTACCCCTTTATCTTTTGTATAGATTCTGCTTTTGTCCTAATACTGCTTGCTTACATGATATCAGTCAGCCATTTTTCCATTTGGCTAGGGAGATGGTACACAGCCAGCAACTAGCAACTGCCTGCTTGCCCCATTCTTTCCTCGCTGTATTTGTTTTTCCACCGGGAGAGAGAGGGTAGGGGGAAATGAATAGAAGCATCATAGATCTTTGGCTGCAGGAGAGAAACTGCCTCGATTGCTACAGATCTGGATATTTAGCTAAGTCAATAATTAGATGGCTAATCTTTGCAAACTGTACAGAATTCTCACAATGTTAAGGAGACACAATCTCTTAATTAAGAGATGGATTGATATTTATAGGTAGAAAATACTTAAATTGTCCAAAATAATTCATTTTAATGGAACAGGGCTCAAAGCACCCTCTATATATCAAAATCATTATGTATTTTTAATTGAAATATATGTACAAGAGATCTTGGTGAAACAATGCACATCGGTATGTATTATCTATATTGGATTATTCATACACACATAGGAAAGCCTTCTGAATATATATTGATCTATTTCTGCAAAGTTTCTGCAAATATTTATGAAAACAAGACTGCTTTCTGTTACCAAAGTATATTGATTGAAAACATTTTTAAAGGTAACTTATAATTTGCTATGAAACCACCAAAGATCATTATTTGACTATCTAGGATGTTCTGGGGAAAAATAGAAAATCAGACCTTTCTGATGATTTGGGCAACATAACTTTTCTGAGCTTGTCAGGAAGTTGTTTTGCTATCTAAATCTGTAAGGGAAAAATCTCAATGGAAAACATCCTTTGATTGATTGATTTTTATAGTTTTTTTCATGTTTCAACCCCCATGCTCTCCGTAATGTACTCACCATATGTCCATTTCCTCCACAGATATAGCTGCATTAGCCTTGTGATTCCCATTTCTCATGGATTCTCTTTTCCTTTTTTTAGTCTTGAAAAAAATTTAGCATCCATCTAACTCAAGAATGATCTGTTTGATACAAGTTAAATAGTATAGTTCCTTTTAACATGAATCAATAAATGATTTTCTTGTCTATTTTTTCTTCTTTGAGATCTGTATTAATATTTCTTCTGTGTAACAGCTGTCTTTTGTGGAGAGCCTGGTGTTCCAGCTAATGGGAGACTCAATGGTAAAAGTTTCACGTACAGATCTGAAGTCACTTTCCAGTGCAGGCCATCTTTGTTATTGATAGGATCTTCAAGGCGAGTTTGCCAAGCTGATGGTACATGGAGTGGAATTCAGCCCACATGCATTGGTAATCTATTCATTTATTTGTTACCATTGAATAGCAAAAAAAGAAACAAATTGATTAAGTTATTTGGAAGGGATTTGAAGAAATATTTAAAAAGGCAGCAAATGTGGAACAATGGTTGATCGTATTTGCATGGTGATCTTCTATGCCAACAATATTTTAACAAAGCCCAGTTTTATTAATAGTTGTTTTTGTGCATAGGTCAATGCATCTTTGCCTGCTGCTAAAGAAACAAAATGTAATGTTATTCTACTAGTACTATCTTCTTTCCAATATGAATAAGAAATATCTAGTAAATATAGACTAATCTAGATCAGATGTAACTTTCATCCTATTAAGAGGATATAAAAAGTATGTCCCTTGTATTCTCTATTGATACTAGAACCCCGAGTTTCGGAGGTTTTCCTGCACTTCCATTTAAACACTTGTACATCATTCATTGTTAAAAATCTGTTGCTAAGCAGATAAAAGTAAAATGTCAAGATTTGCTTCAGAGAACATTACCTTTGTGAGATATTTATTTTCATTAAATGATGAAACATTGTTAAATGTAAATATATCAGTTACATAGGAGACAAACGGTAGGAGTTTCTCTAAAAAAACTGTAAGAACTTGCTCCAGCCAGTGTAGTACCAGACACAGAATCACTGGGAGGCTGTGGTAGTGCTCAAATATGACTTCGGGGGGATTCTCACATCAGTCTCTCTTCAGGTGTATCCCACCCCCACCCCCAAATGAGTGGCAACTGAAGGCATTTTACAGGATGGGGCAACACATCCTAGAAATGACTTTGATGTACTACTTTTGTCTTGGTCACTCATTTTCCAAATTTCCCTGTTGACGAACAATATGTGAACGGAAATTCTGTTCACATTTGTTTGTTCACAGATAGATTTTTTCATCTGATCACCTTTAAGAATGTACTACTCAAAAGTACAAGTTTGGAAAATAATGAAGATGAGGCCAAATGAACAGGGGGTCTTTCTGGATCCAGGTCATTCCCATTTCTTCACATATTTTCAGCAATTATACAATCAAATGAATATTTGAACAGGAGGTTATGTTCACATTACAGTAATGCATTAAGATTCAAAATGGAACCTATGTGCTATTCTATATTTATTATTCATCACTTATTTTAGCACATTATAATTTCATAGCATTCAGAGTTGTGTTGTTCCCATTTCCCCCCCTTTTTTTTTAGCCTTGTTCAAGCTCTCTTCCAGAATATCAGACTTTTTTTCCCTCAGGCTTACCTCCTTTTGCTTCAACTTAATAATTTTCCCAAATTGTGTTTCTTAGCCATGCTACATCCCCTCTCGTCTGCCTGCCTAATAATGACAAAATTCAGCCAGGCTATCAGTATAAGACAAAGCGGTGTGACTGTCTCCTCCATATCACAAATAATACAGCAATCACTCGGTCCTGTATTTGGTGACCTCATCTCAATAGCTAGGTGTTGATTTGTATTTTGGCACTGTTGAATTAATTCTCAGCTTAAAGGAATCAAAAGAGCACAATTCTTTTGAAATCATATTCTTCTCCCTCTGAAATAGCTTCATTAAGTTGAAAAGAATCTGAATTTTGCTTCTCACATTTATCTCTGTAAAGCAGTAGTATTTATCAACCATGTTAATCTTTTCAAGAGCAGCTCACTTCACTAATGCAGCACTGAAATACTAAAGAGCTTAAAAAAAAGGAAGAGAACAAAATATGATTGGTGTAGTTTTAGTTATTGTTCAAAGAATTTATTTATTAAGTATTAAAACACACAATTATATCCAGTAAAGTGGTTTCAGTTGTTGAAACGGGCCAACAATTATGATATAGTATTTATATGGCAAAAAATAGAGAATACCCTATCCAAGAGAGATGTTGCAGATAGCTAGTCAAAATGTCCCCAATCTCAATCTTTATATTTCTATTGATTGCTGTGTAGAATGTTTATCAAATTTACCTAATTATTTTTTTTTCAGCAGTCTCTATACATATAGGAATTATGGAGTAATCCCACTTTTAAAAAAACAACCTCTAATTATAGAAACAGTCCCTCGTGGAAATTGTGGAAGAAAGTATCTAGATTGTTGGGGAGCAAAGCTACATAGAAGGGATAGATTTCCTCGTATTCTTGGGCAAGGCAAAGAAAACAAAAATAAATGCTCATAAAGGGGGAGGCAAACTGAGTAGAGAATTTTTGGACTTCCATAGTCAATGAGTGGCCTAGAAACATAAGAAAACAGTGTGTGTAACATTGTGTTTGAGGTCAGAAAATGTCCAAGATTAACTAGCCTTGTTCGGATTTATCAAATTGCTTCAAACTCTCCTGGTTTTCTGAGGGAAAATTCCATGGTATTTACTTAAATTACTATAGTGTTAGAAAAATATTCTTATGATCAACACATCAATTAAAAGGTACAAATCAAAGTTACCAGTTGCTCCCTCTTATTTTCAGCATAAAACCAACCTACTCATTCAACAGAAAGGATATCATTCTGTTTCAAAATGTCATGAAGACATTGAAGAAAGTCAGTAATGTTTTAAAATCTTATGGTGGCAGGAGAGGAAGATTTTGCATGTTCTGTCACATTCAAACATTAAAATTTCCACCTGCAGTATGAGATGTTATAGTCTCGGGAGGGTTGTATGATGCACATTTCTCTTTATAATAATAAACTGGCTGTGGTTGATTGGACTCACGACAAAAGGGCTGTAACCCTGCTATAGCATTTCTTTCTTGATTTATAGGCATGCTGTTTAAGGGTAGTACCAAACCACACAAATATTTGGACATTCATTCTCACAGGGAGGTGATGTTGAAGTAAATCCTAACTTTAATTAAATATTCTAAGACAAAGTGTTCTATAATAATAATAATCCTTTGTAAACAGCACTTCCTCAAAAATGGCCCTGTCTCCTTTTCAACTGCTATAACTTCAAGGCAGTCCTACGGGCACTTACAAAAATTATATTATTATTTTCTGCTGGAGGAATATTGTTTTATTTTCCCATTAGCAGATGCCTAGTCAAACTGCTGGTGAAGCTAAAAGTCCCTTGATTGTTCAAGTACTTTAAAAAAAAAAAAAAAGCCTTGTGTTAGACTCCCAGCCTCCTGACTGCTGAACCCTTTAAGATTTGCTTTGTAAATAAGTCCATTATATATCCCAGTGACTGATTGAACTTAAAAACAAATAAATATGCTGTAGTGTATTCTAATTCTACTTTATAAGATTGCAAATACCGTGCCCTGGAAATTACTAGGAACTAGTAAAATATCACCATTACTATTAATAAGTGTATGAAGAACGTTTGTAAGTAATAATATTTAGTGTTCCTATGTACCCCAAAATCTATTTCCTTCTTTCTCTTACAGGATTCAGAGTACTTTGTCCCCTGGACAGTCCTTTATAATCATTTATAAGAATCATTGGCATTCCTGTTGCTAGATATAATAATAATAATAATAATAATAATAATAATAATAATAATAATAATAATAATAATAATAATAATAATAATA
>JANHFL010001333.1:43773-62707 GCA_032468155.1 Oxyrhabdium leporinum
TATCTATCTATCTATCTATCTATCTATCTATCTATCTATCTATCTATCTATCTATCTATCTATCTATCTATCTCAATATAATCATGATATATATATTATGTTCCTGAAACATAGAGACACAAAATAATGAAAACAAATAATGTCTTCTATATTCAAGATAGAAGTTAATATCTAAATATTAACTTTATCTATAATTTTTAATATTATTAAAATATTCCACAATACTAACATATAATGGGTATTCATCTGTTGGACTGGCCACCTCATGGGAAACTTTGGCAAAGAGTGTCATGAGCTGTTGAGACATCTTGGAGTTGCTTAGGGCCCTCGTCTTTTCTCCAGAAACATCACTAGTGAAATGTTGACTTACTAAAATTTCTGCTCACTAAGGAGAAACAAGGGGAAAAGGGGGAATTTTACTGTCTGATATTTTACAAAAAGAAGTACTACACTGATGGAGAGGTGATCAAAGTGCATAAGTACTTTTAGAAATAAGGCAAGTTCTGAGGAGTAATTATGTCTTTCACTTTGCTTTAGTTATTGAATGTTTCTCCATGCTGAGTAAGTATGATTGTTTAAGACATTGTGTGGATACTAAGCAGGTAAAAATCTTGATCACATCAGTCAGAAGTTTTGCAAAATACATCTGTGAATGTAGGTTGTCCATTTCCTCTTCCTTTATATTAATACTCTTGAAATCAGAGAAGGTGAAAGGAAGCAATTTAGATGTATGTCATATAGCTCATGTCTCTCAGATTAACACATTTTATTAGAAGGCATGCCGCTTCTGTTTTTTTTAGTAACATTTGTTAATTGGAAAAGGTGCAAGCAGGTTCCTTTCAAACTCAGGTATTAATATTACCAATTAAGAAAACATGAGGGTTAGATGGAATTTCAAGGAAGCACTATAAATAATTGCCCAGATGTACAGGTTTTATAACTATAAACGTTAATAGAAGGATTGTTTAATTTATTAAGTAGAGTGTCAAAGTTAAGATGTTAGACTAGGATAGGGAGAGGTAGGTTACTGAGTGACTTTGGAATAGTCTGTATCTCAGACATTTTCACATGATTGTTGTAAAGATAAATAGGAGGAGGGAAATGTATGCCTATAAGCTTCTGAATAAAAGGCAGAATATATATCTGATAAATAAATGTTATTGATCAAGGACAACTGCCAATATATAAAGTTATTCTAATTTCTTATGGGAATAAAATATTTGCTCCTTTTGGCAATAAATGTTGCGTACTTGTTTGTTTTCTACTTCTAGACTTTACCTTTATAATAAGAAAGAAATGTTTGTGGTATTTTGATGCCAGTGGGGAAAAAAAATCTCAATTCATCCTTGAGCATGGAAAAAGCCTCAGCAGACTTGATTGATTTTGTCCACAAGACGAAGATGTAAAGACTGTGCTCGGAACAAATGATTTATCTTTGGTTATCATTAATAGACAAGTAGCAAATTAGACCCGCTACATTTGTAATACCAGTAATACTTTCCACAAACCATCTGGTATTTGCAACTATGGATCTTAAATTCTCAAATGAGAAAGGGGAAAGTTGATACTAAATTAGGGTCTATGACAATTCAGTACAGCCAACTTGCCACAGCCAACTCACCTCAGCTAACTTTCCATGGCCAACTCAACATCGGACATCACGGTCAACTTGCCATGAGAACTCAGTGTGGGACAAGAGTTACACTAATATCAAAGAAATGGTGAAATAGAATCATTTATAAAGGATATAAAAGGAGGGGGGAAGGAAATGTGAATGACAAAAATTAAAATATTTTTTTATTTATTTTAAATAATTAAAATGAATTGTTAAATTGTCTCGTGATAAGTTGTCCCATTGCAAGTAGTCCATAGTAAGTTGTCCCATTCCAACTAAAACTGCATTATGCTACTGCCCCATTCCTGAAAGTACAGTTGGAATGAGTAGAAAACAACTGAACAAAATTGGATTATAAGGAACAGGAACTAGGATTTATGTAAGAGGAGGAGCAAAATGGGAGAAGAAAAATATACATTCAATTGAATGAATAATTTAATATATCCTTGCTAAAAAAAAGTACTGATAATTATGTTCAATAAATTGCAATTAAAGCATCAATTTAGTAACCTGTCTTGGGCTATGTGTCTTAGATTTGGTGGCCTCAGTCTCTTTCTCTTAAGTTGGTTGGGGAACGATTTGTGAATGATAGCTGAGGGTAATAGGACAATTTATCTCGTAACTTCTCCTTGCCTTTTCAGAATCTATATATTTTTTCCTTTTTTCTTTTGGTCAATCTGTCTTCTTTAACAGTCTCCTCAAAGTTACTCCTCAAGTTCTTGAGGTGGCTTTTTAGGGTCAAATGGCATTACTTGGGAATTATACTCATAGATACTCTCATACCATGCATAATTAAATCTATTAAGGCTAAGAGGTTGCTAGGGCTGCTACCTGGAGCTGATCAGAGGAGCAGTGAGTCAGAAAGTTCTAGCCAGGGAAATCTATGTAGAAATTGGCCATTAAAAAAGAGCAGTGAAGAGAAGGAGTTAAATTTGAAATTTTGGAGGAGATTTATCCATATGCTTGGTGAAGTTTCTGAGGGTTTTTCTAGCTTGGGCTAGCTACTTGACTTCCTGTTTCAACCCTTGAGAGAGAATAGGAGCTAAAATTCAGACTTAAAACAGTTCCTTTCCCCCCATCCAAAAAAAATATTGAAATAAGAGGATTCTTTTTCTTTGCCTTTTGTCTGGGGGACTGATACTTCATAAAAGTATTTGTAAAAGTTCTGGAATTGGGCGTGATCAGTTGTCTAGCCAAGTTTGCCAGTGACACCAAATTGTTCAGAGTGGCAAAAGCAATAAGTATCTCTGCACAATAGGGAAATGGGTATCAAAATGTCAAATGCCATTCAATATTAACGAGGATAAAATAATGCATGTTGGAGCCAAAATATTAATTACTCAATACAAACTAATTACATCAGAAATAACAGTGATTGATGAGGGAAGAGCTCTTGGAGTAACGGTAAACATTTCAATGATGGTTTCAACAGGGTGTGCATCTGCTGTAAAAAGGCCAAAAGCTTGTTAGGGATAATTAGAAATGATATTGAAAATAGAGATGCCAACATTGTAACGCCCTTGGTGTAAATCAACACTGTGAATACCTCTGGAATATTAGAATATGATATAGTTCAGAAAAGGGCAACTGAGATGATCAAAAGTGCTGGAGCTGTATGAGGAAAGGCTGGAACATTTGGGACTTTTTAGTCTAGAAAGAAGGTGAATGAGAGCACATGATTGAGATGCATAAAATTGTGCACGATGTGGGTAAAATGGACAAGATTAAGATGTTTTCACCTTCCCAAAGTACTAGAACCAGAGAGTACCCTATGAAGTTGAATCCTGGAAGCATTCTTATGCAAAAAGAAAAAAAACTTTAAAAGAACTTTAAACTTTAGAATTTGCTAACACAAAATAAGTGTCAGCTAATAATTTGGCTGGCTTCCAAAATGCTGGATAAATTCATGAAATTCATGTGAATCAGTGGCTATTGATCTTAATGGCTTTAATGGTAGTGTGACTGCCTCTGAAGGAATCTGCTGGGAAACCTTGTGCAGTTTGTTGAGAAGAGATTGGTGGACTACATGGACAGCAGGGCACTGCTTATGTTCTTATTTTGAACTTTACCCCTACTTTCCTGAATCGTCAATTTTCCAAAATAAGTTTTATTCATTTGCATTTCTAATTAATAAACATGCCCTTTTATGTACCTTTTAAGCATGTGCATTCTTCCTTTAAGATGGTAAACGGAAGACTTTATTGTCAAGCAACATCCTAAAGTCTCATATATTGGTTTGTGTTCACTCATGCTTCCTTCCTTCCTAATGTCTTTTAGTTCTATAGGCCTAATAATGGAAATGTACTTCTTTGAAGAAAGGGGGATCTGATTCTGCTGCCTTGATTGTAGCTTAGACCACTTTTGGAATGTATCTCTCTCAAAACTGATTGTATGTCTCCATTTATGGAGGAAAACAGCTTTTAATCTGTAACTGTTGGCTTGTCGAGAATCATATAACAATCGTATACTCCAATCCACTACAGTAAAACCCAGCTTGCTTCAGAAGGATATCACCACAGCTCTTGATGTTGCTTGCTATAGGTTCCTATAGGTGAGCTGGATGATCTGAAAGTCTTCATGTGGTCTCTCTCTTATAGAAGGATGAGAAATAAGTAGCCATCATGTATTACTGCATGAAAACAATATTTGGTGTGAGCTAAGAATGAGCAACCTATGGCTTTCTAGGTGTGCTAAAGTAACCTTGGCCATGCTGTGTCTGGTGAGAGTTAAGGATTCAAGCGTATCTGCTGAGTTGTAGGTTGCTGTTAAGGTTTTAATCCAGCACATACAATACTAATCGCTATGTCACTGTCTTAGTTTTTCATGTGTGTCTTTTAGTCTTTGATGTGCATATAATACAATATTACTTCAATGTGTAAATAAACTAATGTGTAAATAAACTTCCTCTGAAGATCTGCAAGAAATCTGCTTGTAAAATAAATATGAGATTGCATGTTTTTCATCTGATGAGAAACAAACAAGCTTTCCTATAAATCTAGATGTATTTTTTTTTAAAAAGTAGACATATAAGCAATAAGGGAGATTTGATGAGAATTGCTCTTCACAGCTCTATGCTTTCTGGATTCAACACTTTAAAGATAGCTGTTGTTTATTTTTGTTTATTACTGTGCTTAAAATGCTGGCCCTTTCCAAATAGAAACATGATAAGGCAGGACTATTTCCTGAATGCCTGCCTATTTTTACGCTGCACTTCAGGAAGTCCTCTTTCCCATAGTCTACATTCCTAAGCACATGTCATTGGCCATTGTGAGTTGAGATGCATCAAATTATGCTTCTACTAGATTAGTGGGAGATGCACTCCAAGATAAAAGATTTGCATATGTAGTGCAGCAAACTTGAATTGTTTGTTACATAGTATTATTACCAAGAGGTTTTCCAACCACTGGTGCATAGTAATAAATATGATCATAGTTGTGACTGTTTCTGGCTTATAATTATGTCACTAGTTTAATAGAATTTAATTGTAGTTTTTCAATATGTATAAAGACATACATGTACACCTTCATCATTACTAGTCTAAGGCTCTCTGTTACAGCACTGTGGTTGATATAAAAATTATTTTTTTAGAAACGAGAGCAGCAATTATCCCCACCATCAGCAAACTTGCCATGATGCAAACTTTGGACTCCTGAAAGTTTTATTTTTTCTTCTGATAAGTATACTGAACTATATCTGATTGAATATGTCATACAGATTTTAGTTATGTTTACCATAAATAATAGGTGTATCAAAAAACACACAATTGCCTCAGTCAAGCGTTATGTATCAACAATTAAAAATATGTTCATAAAAATGATAATTTGTCTTTTTACTTGTAGGTAAAGGAGTGAGAGAAGTTAATGAGACAGTAACTAAAACACCAGGTTTGTATACGAGAACAGTTTTAGAACTAAGCACCTTAAATTCTTCTGCAGTTTCTCATACAATAAAAATACTTCTAGCCTTTATCAGAACACTTCACCACTGATATAAAAATTTACCTAAATGCTGGAATATAAGCTCAATTGTTTGAAACTGCACTTTTTAAAAAAAAGATACCCATTATTTTGGCATTATTTAGGGGTATTTTCATTACCCACATACAAAACTTGTGAATGGGGTCTGGCAGCCCAACTCTGCCACTTTATGCAACTTTTCTGTTTGGAAGGAATATGAAAGGGATCTAGGAGTCCTAGCAAAAAAAACAAACAAACTTAAAGATGAGCAAGCAGTTGCTTGCAGCTGCCAAAAAAAGCCAATACAGTCCTAGGTGGCATCAACAGAGTGTCAAGATAATGTGCTGTGTTAGTACAGCTTTATACTGCTTTAGTAAGACCACACTTACTGCATCCAATTTTGGTCACTGCGATATAAACAAGATATTGAGATCTAGAAAAAGTCCAGAGAAGAGCAACAAAGATGATTAGAGGGTTAGAAGCTAAAACATAGGATGAAGAATTGCAAGAACTAAGTATGTCTAGTCTAACGAAGAGAAGGACCAGAGGTAACATGATAGCAGTCTTCCAATATTTGAATATCAAAAAGAAGAGGGTGACAACCTATTCTGCAAAGTACCTGAGAGCAAGACAAGAAGTAACGGATGGAAACTTACCAAAGAGAGAGCCAATTAGAGCTAAGGAGAAATTTCTTGACAATTAATCAGAGAAACAGGTTGCATTCAGTGCACCAACACTGAGGTTTTTAAGAAGAGATTGGACAACCATTTGTCCAGAATGATACAGAGTCGAGCAGTGGTTGGAATAGAAGACATTCAAGGTCCTTTCAAAAAATATTCTGAACCTCATATAAGCACATTGTGCAATTCTTCACTACTTATTTATGCAACCAGATCTTTTTTCTACCCTCTTGCAAGCTTGAAAAAAAGATAATGCCATGTTAAACAAAAAAAACCCCTTTATTTAATGTTAATACAACTCTTAAAATAATGGCCCTCTTTTCTGGCTTGTTCAGAAGCCTGAAATAAATTAACCCATTCTAATGCATAACAAAAAGGGGTGCTGTGCATCCATGTACAGCATGGCTAGGTAGACAGATAGACAGAATATCTTCAATCAAGTGGTTTCCCTATGCATTCTCTAGTTCAGGGGCGTCAAACTCGTGGCCCATGGGCCGGATGCATCACACACTGGCCACGCCCACCCCTGGTTTAGTGAAGGGGGGGAAAGTTGTGATATTTCACGTGACGACAACGTGATGCCGCGAGCTTGAAACCCTGCTCTAGTTGCATAGCCAATGCATAATTTTATCATCTTAAAACTAGGTGGCATTAGTTCTAGAACTAGAAACTAATTTCTAGTAACTAAAATCTAGGATTAGATTTTAAAGGATCAGTATATTATGTATTAGACTCTAGAGCCTATTGCTTTATATCAGACGATGTACTATAATGGAGAGCCTTATCATAAAAGTAGGAGTTAAACAACACCACAGGTGTCATATGTAAAAATTATTCTGTTTCCATCTTATAAATAGTGTGCTAGAGAAAAACAAATATATTTAAAAAATCAAATTCATTCCATAATGCTGCATATTTTAATTTGTTCAGTTTTAAATTTCAGCTTCTCCTGGATTTGCTTAAGTTTCAAATTCATAACCCTGGCCTCAGAGGAGGATTTACAGGATTCACAGATAAGAATACCATGTGACAGTAATTTGTAATTCAGCCAGGACATGATTTGAAAATGGAAAGTTTCTACTGAAATTTGGGATCTGAATTTGAAATATAATAAATTCTAAATTTGACCGTTGATTCTATAAATAGCCCTTCCTCTTGAAACACAATAGTCTTTGGTATTCTCTTCCTAACTTTTCTTAAAGAAAAACAACTTTTCAGAAATTCTTGAATTTTGGTTCAATCTATCATAGATTAAAAGCTGTCACATGAGAAAACAAAGCACTAACCTTAAATATGTTCTTATCCCAAAGGATGTCTAACAACACCCATAGATCTTCCTTTCTTCTTCCTTGACACAGGTGCTTGTAAGTGTTGTGGTGTATGTACAGATGGCACAGATCCACACAAAATTGCACTAAATTAAATATAAATTAAATATTTTTTAAAAAAAAATATGCCTAAGAGCTTGTGATTTGAATGATCCTATTATTTCCACCTAAAAAGATCGTATATGAAAATGCTAAAATTTTGGCAGATTTCAGAGACTTTATGTATTATTGCTTATTTATTATACAGTTCTTAGTGTGGAATAAGCTTTGGAGTCTCTGTGAGCCCTCACAAAACAAAATAACAATACTAGCAGCACTTACTTTCATTGCCCAATGAAGTTTTCTCTGTTCTGTAGCTTACCCAAGTTCATAATTATGGCCAAGACAGAATAAGAATTTAACTTGCTCAAGTATATTTATATAATTCTCACCTAGATGTTTCAGCCTGTGGGTTAATTAGCTCATAATGCTACAAAATTAAAAATTCATGTCACAAGACTAGTGTTCATAATTATCCGGCTACCTGTGCATTCTTTTCAGTGGTGTTATAACTTTACAATGCTTTCAGTGTGTCTTCAGTGTTGAATGTGCAATATGTATTTTTATTCTTTAACAAAATGTGCTTCCTGTCTCTCTCACCTACCAACAAAACTAAAATCTGAGATTAAATACTAACTAATTTGCACAATATATTTGATACATGCTACATTACAATCCATCTATTTCCTTGCTGACTGAGAGGTTTTGCTTTTGCTTGTCTCCCAAATAATGAAAGAAAATCGAATCGATGGCCACCTTACCACCATGAGGAAAAGAGGCTGACAAATAAGCAGCCCTATATTTTAAACAACAGTTACCATGAGAGTAACCAGAACAGAGGACACTGTCTTATTGTAGGCATGAGAGTCAGACATCACATTAATTCTTCACAAAATTTTTAAACTGTGTGCCAATATCCAATTTTTTATGTATGATTCTCAGTGAAATAAATGGGATTTAACTATGTCTACCATTTGTCAAGAATGCATCCAAACTGCCTTGAGCTATTTTTTTTTCTAATGGATGAATGCTTTTCTTAACTAAAAATGTAATATTGTTCCAATACATTATTTCAAAAGCATTTCATTACAATGACCAATGTGCTCACAACTTTTTTAAAAATAGCTATTTCCTTGTATCTTTTTGGAGAACTGGAAAAGAGATTGAAATAGAGAGCAAGAGAGAGAGAGAGAGGTTTCTTGAGATTTATTTTAAAACAAATTTATTTAATTTGGCATTTTCCTACCTATCTATTCATCATGGAAACATTTTTTTTGAAAGAAATATGTATATTGGGCAAAATTATGGATTCAAAGGAATACAGGGGAAGAAATGTATAGGAAAATGTATGTGTGTGTATAAAATCATGCATATTTTTGGGGAGGGGGATACTGTGAACATAGTTTTAAATTAAGAAACTGGAGGGACTTGGAATCTATGCATGAAATTATGTAGTTTAATTTGAAATTATTCATGGTACAACAGAAAAAACCCCAAACTTCTATAGGTTTTCCAAAAGTGTTATCGTTGATATATTAATATTTCAGATTGACATGTATTACCAGTTATGGAACCACCTGTGTGCTGAGTAAATAATGTGCTGAATAACTTGTTGAATTTTTTTTAAAAAGGCATCTGTTTGTAGACCAAGGTGATTTCCTTTTGTCTTTTTTCTTCAGTTCCCTCCGATGTATTTTTTATAAATTCACTGTGGAAGGGGTTTTATGAGCATCTAGGGAAAAGACAAGTTGCAACTCTTACAGTTGACTGGTTCAATGCTACAAGCAGTAAGGTGAATGCTACTTTCATTGATGCATCCAGCATGCAACTTAAATTATCAGGTGAGATTAAAAATTGGACATCTGTCATTGAAGCTATCCAAATGGTATGCTGATTAAAGGGTCATGGTGGACATTCATGGATATACAGGTAGTCCTTGTTTAACAACCCTAATTGAGACTGGAAACTCCATAGCAGTTGTTAAGCAAAACATCATGCAATCACCCTACTTAGTGATGCCAGTTCTAGCAGTCCTTATATATATATAATTTTCTTTTGGTACTTGGCAGCCCATTTTAATCTTGAATCATTTCCTTTTTAATGAGAATAGTAAAACATGGATTTTTTTTTACTAATAATGTAATCATTTCTGTGAAATATATCATATTTAAAATGTTTCAGCATCAGTTGGCCATTAATAATTTTAGGTTAATATGCAACTACTTTTATTATTATTATTATTATTGTTTTAAAAAATAGCTTCTCAATAGCATAAATTTTATGAAAGCTAGGTTTCTTAATGTATATTTAAACTTAAAAATTCTGTGTACTTTCTGTAAATCAATATTCAGCTTGAAAGTAGTGCATTTGCCCTTTTAAAAGGAATAAGTATTTTACTGAAGTGCTAGAAATAAAGGAAAAACATTATATGGAGGGGTGGTTAAGACGGTGCCGAAATACAGACTCACAAGTCCAGTTCATATTTAATTTGGGCAAATTAGGACTTGTACTTTGGACTTTGTAATATTTGAAGTCCAGAATTATATGTGATAGGCTAATCATATAAGTAAGTAAAATAGTGTCATATGTCCTGCTGATTTCATCATTGCACAACTTTACTAGGGTATGTTATAAAAATATTGCCATGACATTCAGGTAACATATGGTATAGTTTTAGAAGCTTTACTGTAACAAAGTAGGGATTTTATTTGCCTTTTTCCACAAGTTTGCATAGCAACCACTAATTAGTCCTCATTTTATGTAAATGAAGTTGAAAGAGTAATTAAACTTTCACATACAGATTTCTTGAACACATATGGTTGTACAAACTTTGCTTTCAAATAATCCTTTATAGGCACTTACAAGAAAGAAGAAGCTCATTTGCTTCTGAAAGTCTATCATGTTAAAAATCCTAAAGAAGGTTTTGTAAACAAGCTTGAAAACGACAAGTGGGCACTGGATGGCTACGTAAGTAAACATACATCTGTAGAAAAAAATGTTAACTGAATGTTAATGTTAATTGAACATTAATTGAATGAATATATAAGTCAATAAATAATATGAAATGTGGATAAATTAATAACATTGCGAACTGTGGAGTAGTTTATTCAGTCAACATATTGGTTTGAAATAGAGTCTTTCTGTTTCAGGTATCATCTGGGCTTGAAAGAGGTGTCTTTACTTATCAAGGTGATATACATGGAAAAGATTTTGGAAAATTTATGTTCCAAAGAGAAAGTAAGAATGCTTTTGAACACTCCATAGTGTATTGTATGTCACTCCTATTAAATTATGTTACTTCACTCAGCGAATGAGCAACTAGATAGAACAAATAATTATATTTGTTTTGCTGAATTCTTGTCAAATTTATAATTCACCTATATTAGATAAAATGTGATGTTATGTATCTATTTCAGCATTTTGATGCAGCTATTTCATTTTTGATGCCACTGCAACCTAACTGCAGATTGCTTATATAAAATCTTTCAGTATAAATATTTATGAGGCATAGATAATGTATGATGATGATGATTTTATCCTAGTGCTTCAGCAATGCAATCCTATGCATGTTTATTGAAAAGTAAGTCCCAATTATGTTCACTGGGACTTATTTACATTGATTGCAGCCTAAAATACTTTTACAAATTATTAAAGTTTCTGTTTGATGATGGAGAGCATTCTGTGCCATTTAAATCACATAGGTTCTTTTGAATTTTGCATGTCTTTGAAATGAAAAGGAAATAAGTTTCCATTTAAAATCTACCAAGGATTTGGTATATCTCTTGCATTTCTAATCGGCCATACCAGATTGTTTTGCATCTTACTCTTTGATCCTAGGATAATGAAAATAGAATTCTTGTAGGGATCAGAATTCAAAGGATGTCCCGCGTTTGGACAACACTTGGGCGAAGAAACTCTGATTCTCAGATTTCCCCCTGTCATTTTTATATATTCATGGACACACTTTCCTGAAAATACAGTGTTGACATGATCCTTTATTTAACTTTCAGGTCCTTTAAATGTGGATGCCGATCAGTCCAATCACAGCTATGGTACAAATAGCAGTTCTGTGGCAGCTGCCATCCTAGTACCCTTCTTTGCTCTAATATTATCAGGGTTTGCATTTTACCTCTACAAACACAGGTATAGTAAACATCTTATGATCCATTTAATGTTAAATGTGTAAATCATTCACTAGTATGGTTCTTTCAACATGGGTTATTTATTTATTTAGTTCTTTGTTTATTTATTTATTTAGCATATGGCATACAATGTCAGAGAAATCTACATGTTAGACACAATGCAGTCCTGACCGCCTAAATTGCTAGTTCATTCTGTTTGGTAATTGTGTGCTATCCATGGTGCACAGCAGGGGTTGAACGAGCTTACAACAGTTGACTAGCAGTGCTCAGGTTGCTGGCTCTTCCAAGCTCCTCTGCCAGTCTCACCTTGCCTCGCCTCGTGTTGCGTTGCCTTGCATCCGGCCAGGACCAACGCCGGCTTCTGCTCTTTTCACACACACAAATGCTGTTTAGTTTTTCCCACTGGTGTATCTAGTTACAATAATGGATGGGCATGATCTAGGGATTGAGCTATGCGAGCTCACTCTATCTCAGAGAACTGGGCTCAAACCGCCAGAGTGAAGACCATTTCTGGCCAGCAGTTCCAGCATCATTAAGCCATTGTGCCACTCTGTCCCCTTTCAACGTGGGTGACATGACCTCTTAGTTTCAAGTATTAGTTAGCAGATTGTTTACATCAATTCAGGTTTTCAGATATTTTTCTAGGATAATCTAAAGGTGGAAAATAATATTTCAGAAATAACTAAGGTTGCTGAGAATTGTGCAAATTCATCTTTCCCTCTTCTCTGAAATTACTGGGTAGTTCTTAGTTTTCTTAGTCAAAAATGTCATAAAACATATAATTTTTCAGTAAAGAGAATCAATCAGGTGTTTAGACTGAATATGGCATTTTTGTCACTCTATTGAGACCATCCCTAGGATGTTTTCTCTATTGAGACCATCCATATCTATTTTTTTCCTTTATTTCTAGCACTTCGGTAAAATACTTATTCCTTTTAAAGGGGTAAATGTGGTACTTTCACGCTGAATGCCTACCCTTGCTTGATAATCATGCTGAACAATTCTTTTTTGCTTTATTTAAAAGCACACGACAACCAAATAAATTGTTGTTATATGTAACTTTTATTAATATGTGCCTTTGTACAACCCTATAGTTATATATATTAGGGATGCTAGGACATGATTTCTCCAAGAAGTCTTCATATAGCTCTTTTCAAGTATTTTCCAGCTGGTCTAGCAAGTGTTGATAATATATTTGCTTTCCAGGGCAATAACGCTGGTCTGCAATAGTGACCTGAAAAAATATTTAAAGAAGCTGTGTGCTTACCATTATGAAGGTTGCAGTTGCTTCTAGTTTTTGAGTCGAGGCTTTGGGTTCATGCCAGCATACTTACAAAAGTGCCCCTTCAAATGATGTGCACTGCTCTAATATTTGTGCAGCTTTTCCAAATGTATGCTTATTATGTACATGATTTCGCCAAATATATGCCTGTTTATATGCGGTGCTCAAGCCAAGACAGATGCTAATTTACATATACTGCATTATCATTGGTGGCCAGCTATTGATTGAAGATTATTTGCCCAAATCTGTTGCTACCATTACAAGTGACAGTGCAAACTATTACGTGCATCGTTAGCATTGGCTTATGAAAAGAAGTACTGTAAATCCCCCTGATATATTTTTTTAAAATGCTGTAGCATTTTACCTGCTGAAATCTATTTTCACAATTACAGAAATGGGAAATAGCATTGAAGATATTTCTTGCAATTTAGTAGGCTTTTAGTCTTAAGGACTGGAATGAAAACATTCAAAACTTACCGGAAAGCAATTCCTACCTGTTAAACTCTATTTTAGGCAGCATCTATGAGTACATCTCTCAATTAGTCTAAATAATTAATCTAGTAGAGGAATTAGAATATTTTCATCCTACAATTTAGTATGCGAAATAGCTAGCTGTATTAAGATGGGTGATTTTTTTTTTCTTAACACAGTAATTGAGAATGTTATGAATGGCAATGATCTTATGCTTTCTCTATCAATCTTTGTAGCTCTTCTTCTATCTGAAAGAAACATGTTTCCAAATTTGTCATGTTGGCCACCATATTTTCAAGATACATGCTCTAGTTCAATTCTTTTTCACATGGGAAATGCTGAAAAATTTGACATTTATTCTTGCCTCTTTTGAGTGCATTTATTTGCACTCTCACAAACCCATATCAAGCAGTAGGGAAATCCATTCAGTTTAGTGATGTGAATAAAACAAAAATTCCCTTAGAATGTTTTTATGCTACCCTCTAGAAACTGTAACTAAAATAGGATGAAAAAAGAGAAACAAGAGCAAATATTTTAACCAACATCGTAGAAAATAGCATATTTAGCATCAAAACATAAATAAACCATTACCAAACCTAAGTTGTAGTATATGGTAAAACAGTATTCGCTTGTGTCAAAAAAGTTGCTGAAAGTTTATGCTGAGTGAGTCTTCCCAAAGAAAGCCTTCCTAAAATGAAACCCTAGGGTCAGAATGATCCAAATTACTCTTGTAATTTTAGAAAAAGGTGTATTGCGGCTTCTCATTTCAGACAGAAAGATCAGACAACGTTGTTTACTCCAGGTTTCAGGACCCAGCTTATTCTTTGACTTCTTAGAAAAGATGTTACTAGTCAGATAAGAATTAGGATTAATTTCTTGAATCCCACAATAATCTGGAAAGCCATGTTAGTACTTGTTTTGATATATGAGAAATACTGGGTTAGGGTTAGGGTTTATTTTACCATTCTGCTTCATGCTTACTAAGCCAATTCCAATTCAACTCTCTGAATATCATGCCTTGAAACAGCAAAAGGTAACAGGAGTATACAAATTACCTTATTTCGGCCACATTTCCAGCAGTTGAATCTCATTTTTTTTCTCTCCCTTTTTTTTTTTTTACACTTGCAGAACAAGACCAAAAGTACAGTACAATGGTTATGCTGGCCACGAAAACAGCAATGGACAGGCGTCATTTGAAAATCCTATGTATGATACAAACTTAAAGCCCACAGAGGCAAAAGCTGTGAGGTTTGACACAACTCTGAACACAGTTTGTACAGTGGTATAGCCTTCAGTGCCCAATTTGACTGATTCATAGCCATACCTCTGATGGACAAGCAGTAATTCCTTTGGTGCCATATACCAGTTTCCCTTCTCCACTTGACTTCACTGCTGTAATCTTCACCATCTCCTGGCATAGATGCAGCAAGGCTTCTTTTGCTGGAACCTTGGTCTTCTGGAGAATCAAGACTAAGGCGATGTCTTTGTCTCAAAGGTGGATTTGAAATACCTGGCTGTATTTGCTCCAAATTAAGGCACACTTTCAAGGAAGACTGCCAAGTCATATCCATCTGTCATATTTAAATGCCTCAGACTTTCACATTTGTATGTGGCTGGATGCCTTTCAATGCAATCTTCTGGGCACTCGGATCACTCCCTCGGGACCTATAACAAACAATAGCACCATAAATTATCCCCAGGAATAAGAACACTCTGAAGGAGATTTAAACAAAACCAATCAAAGGAGACGACACAGGAGATGACAAAGTTCCTCGGGGCCTGCACACATCTCCAAAATGCTTTACCATTGAAACCTTGTTCACAATACAGCCGAACACTATATCTCAGATGTTCATGTAGAAGGCAATCTACAAACTTCCCAGTCAGCTGTTGTATTGCAAAATGTTAATGCACAATTTTTTGCACTAGTGTGGTATGAATGAGTAAGATACTGGTTAAAAAAACAAACAAATATACAGGGTTTATACACACATTGTATATAAGCATTTGGACTTTTTTTTTTAATCCAGTAAATCATTCCATGACCATTCCCCCCCCTCCCCCAATATGTATGTTGTAGAACAATCCATTTACTTAATCCTGCTAGGATAATTCATGAACAGAAGGAAACTATATTCTGGTTGGGTTTTTGTTTTTGTTTTCCTATAAACACCAGAGCTAGGAATAAGAATAATTAAATGGATTATGAAGAAAAGGGTCCCATATCTACTAAACATTAATCCCAGTATTGTTTCTTTTCTGATGTGATTCATTACTGTCAGTGTCATACTGTATAACAGCAGGGGGGTCAGGCAGCTTCTGCTGCTTGCCATGTACAAAATGTGAATAGTAATTTATTTTAAATAGTTCATAAAACCTGTGAGCCTCGTGCTCATAAAACAGTCTTCCTTTTTTGCATTTGTTTTCCATCTTTTATTCTTCTCCTCCACTGACATGAATTTCTGCTGTACCATTATGCTTTCAGAGGCATAGAACTCGGAGCTCAGTCATATTCAACACAGCAACTTCCCAGAGCAACTGTGACCCTTTTCCATGGGTTGTATGGGTGTGTGCGTGTGTCTGTGTGTGTTTCTGTGTGGGATTGTTTTGTTTGCTACATTTTTAACCAATACTGCTTAATGCTTTTGTAATCATACAGCTTGACAGAGCAAGTTTGAGATTTAGAGGTGTTTCTCGGTATAATAAAATGAGCATAGTCTCTCCCCTCCCCCAAAAAAATAGGGGGGATGTGTTACAACAAAAATATTTGACAGATTCTTGAATCATGTAATCCTTTGACAAATATCATTGATTCAATGTGGCAGACCTACAGCATGGATGCCACAAATGGCAAATCCATAAGGAATCTATAGTACTGTTGGACAGAATTAAGAATACCTATACAAATAGGTATGATGGAATCAGACTTTGCTACTCTCTACTCCTTTGCTTAGTGGATTAGTGGGAGAACAAGGCATAGGAGTCTCATTGTATTCTACTGGGCAATAGAGGGTCACCATCTCATAGTTTAAAGTCCAGTTACAATTCAGCTTGCCCAAAATGTTGACTGCAACTCTTGTCAATTAAATCAATCTCATTGGTTACATCCAATTTTAGCTTGCATGCAGTTCTCTGGACAGTTATGCAATGATGTGCAATTCATCCTGATGGATTTAAGGACACGTGCTTATGCACTGTTTTTTATATCATTACAGGATAAATCAGTGCTATTATTTCTCTTAGCTTCAGTGGGACAATAATGAGATGTTACCACTGATTTGGAAGGAAAGAGAAGAAAGGAAAAGAAAGAAAGGAAAGAAAGAAAGAGAAAGAAAGAAAGAAAGAAAGAAAGAAAGAAAGAAAGAAAGAAAGAAAGAAAGAAAGAAAGAAAGAAAACTACCTGTAACCCAAATATGAATGTCAAATTGTAAAGAGGATATCAGAAAATCATTCTTGGAACCACTTTGTAAGGTGATAACATCATGCATTATGCCGTGATTGATATTTCAGTCTTCGCAGTTGACTTTAAGGAATATAAATCCTTCCATTCTCCAACATTCACTCAGAACCGAAGAAGCTTCTTGGATGAGAAGCGATACGTCTTCAAGGAAAAACAAAGAAAGTCCAGCTTCCTCTTGAAATAAAGCACCTTTGGGACTGCTAAACATAACGATTACAAAAATAGTTCCACATTAATCTTCTTGAATGGAGCATCCCTTGGAGATTCTAGAACAAGAAGTACCAACGTCTTTTAAATGCAGTGCAGAAGGAAGCAGAAGGTGCCCTTCTTATACTTTGTGATGGGTTCATCTTCTTCTTCCTCTTCCTCATTCTTAGGCATCTCTACCTATGGCACCCAAACATGTCCTGGTCAATGTCTTATTGGTGGCTTGGGACTGCAGTGAGCATGCCCCGTCCCCAGTTGATGAGAAATGTGTAGGAAATGAACAGACTGAGACCGAGGGGGAGGTCAAACCTGTCATAAGTCTTGAGTTCCTTCGCACCCAAAAGAATCTAAGTCAAGCCCACCTTGAATTCCGTTGACTCTTATCTACCTCCAACCAGCCTTCACCATTAGTAGTTCAGATTTTTGTACAAGAGTTTTAGCATTTGAACTGTCTTGCTTCCTGATTTCTTGCGCCTGACAAAACGTCTTCCACAGTTGGTTACATTGGCAGGAGACAGAAGTCACCTGGTTTCTGCAGAGGCACGTTGAGGCAGAACGTTTGTCCTCCACTGCAGGACAATTTCAACCAAGACAGACACTTCTCGACGCTGTCACTATGCAATGCATGACGGCTATTGGACTGGTTCTGCCAACAAGAGGGTTCCCATGACCATGCCACTTATGGCAACTTTGGGCTGGAGGATGAGATTCTGGTGAAGGAGAACATGTTCTAGCTCAGGGGTCCTTGGTGCTTTCTGATTGGTTGTTTCCTTGCAGATGTTTCATTACCCACATTAGGTAACTTCACCAGTGCCAAAGAACATCAGTAGGAAAGGGCCATAAGCTCCCCCGTAGACTGGTGGAGACACTACATTGGCCAAAAGAAAGAGAGACTAAAGGTCTCTTCATGAAATGCAGCAGGGTGTCCCTCGTGCTTTTAATAGGCAGAATCTGCCCCCAGAAATATATATATATTCCTCATTTATATAAAGCACTTGCATTCTGGTGTTTTAGATGGCAGTGCTTCCTGAACAGCTTGGAGAGCTACAAAACACAGCACACTTCCTGAATTTGGGCGGCTGTTCTAAAAAAAAAAAAAAAGCATGGCACAAAAAGAAGAAACTAAAAGTATTGTGCAGGCATTAATGATGTTTCCCTTCTCCTTTGACTAGCAGAAAAAAAGAATAACAGCGTTGGAAGGGACCTTGGAGATCTTCCGGTCCAACCCCTCGCTCAAGCAGGAAGCCCTACGCCCTTTCAGACAAGAGGTTGTCCAATCTCTTCTTAAAAAGCTTCCAGTGTTGGAGCATTCACAACTTCTGGAAGCAAATCGTTCCGCTGATTAATTGTTCTAACTGTCAAGAAATTCCTCCTTAATTCTAGATCACATGCTAAGCACGGGGCGGCCTGCCAAATATTTGGAAGGGAGACTGGGAAATTTCAACTGTGAGAAATCGGAATGGGGAAAAAAAAAAAATCAATCCCAGAAGCAGCCTTAGGGCCCACCCCTTCTGTTTTCTAGAAAATTCCTTCAACAGGCCCATGCAATAAGAAGATTGCTACTTATATGCAGAATGTCAGATCAGATCAAGGTCGAACAGGCTGCTCTTGAGAAGCTAAACAAGATCATCTCTGGATTCAACTTGGATGGGAGACACCAGAAAACTCCTAATAGCTTAGGCTGGCAAGTAAACAAGTACCAGTAGTCCTTGATTTACAACAGGCTGCTTAGCAACTATTCAAAGGGATGACAG
>JANHFL010001333.1:140322-152285 GCA_032468155.1 Oxyrhabdium leporinum
ACATTCTCAAAACAATCAGTCACACGGTCCAATCAGGATGCTGTCCAGTTGCTAGGTGTCTCCATCCCCCTCCTTCTGAGCACCTGCAGGAATGTCCTTGGTTCCCAAGAGAAAGTATTTTGTTTTGACTACAACACCCCAACTATCTCCATTCCCACCTCCCTATCCCTCTCAAAACGGCCTCAGTCAGGCCAGCATCAGGGTTGACATACACATTCCACAGTATTACAAATTGCATTTCAGTAATGCAAGTATTTGAAGTTCCTTATTCTCAACAATGGAGAATTGACATGGAATTGCATTACAGCCAGTCATAAAATATATGTACAGTTAGTCCTCAACTTACAACAGTTCATTTAGTGACCGTTTGAAGCTACTGAAAAAAGTGACCATTTTGGCAGCCGTGTTCCTCAACGTCTTAATAAAATATTTTTGGAATCTGCAGCTTTGAAAGGCTTGCAGGGGGGCAGACGACCGCAGGAGGAAAATAAATCTACCTCTCTCTCTCTCTCTCTCTCTCTCTCTCTCCCTCCCTCCCTCCCTCCCTCCATCCATCCTGAGGAAATATTAGGACTTCTGCTTATTTCCAAACGCATCCCACAATTTTTACAATCCGAGAGGAAGCCTTCCTGGCCCTTCTCTAGCAAGGCAGAACATTACATTTTGGTGCTGTGCTACTTTGAGATTTGACTGATCCCAGACCAATTCTTTTGAAACATAATCTATTAAGGCTGGGTAAGACTGACAGCAGTGAAGGCCAAGCGGCTTTATTCCAGCTCAGTAGCGAATACTTTAAGAACAGCAGTACTGAAAAGGACCCACGTTGGGTTAGTGTGTGTGTGTGTGTGTTTTCTTTTTATGTTGATCTTCAAAATCCTTTAGGGAAATCCAGCTGGTCTGTTGTTCCTTGTATCTGTCATAGCTATATAAAAGTAGCTGAGAGAAAAAAAGAAGGTTTTCTTTGTGCATTTGTAACTTTCAAAGGTACCTTCATTTTCTCTGCACCCCTTACCTTCCATGTGACTGGTATCCTCTCTCCTGCCCCTTCCTGTTGTTGTGGACACTGTAACTTTTGCAAGCTTTTAAAAACCCTCCTTTGTCAGGGCAGCATAAGGTTCGACTGTGATGTTGCGGTGTCACTCCTTCTCCTTCCTTTCCTTGAGTTTCTGGAATGGAATAGCAGCAGAACATACCGACAGTTCATTTATTGACCGTTCAAAGTTACAACGGCACTGAAAAAAGTGACTTATGACCATTCTTCACAGTTATGACCATTGCAACATCCCCATAGTCGCTTGATTAAAAATTTGGAAGTTTGGTAACTGACTCATATTTATGACAGTTACAGTGTCCCCAGGGTCACGTGATCACCTTTGTGACATTCCGACAAGCAAAATCAATAGGAAAGCCAGATTCGCTTAACAACCACATTACTAACTTAACAGCTGCAGCGATTCACTCAACAACTGTGGCAAGAAAAGTTGTAAAATCAGTCAAACTTCACTCAACAGCTGTCTCACTTAGCAACAGAAATTTTGGGCTCAATTGTGGTTGTAAGTCAAGGACTATCCATATTGAAGAATTCAAGGGCTACCGAAAAGAGGCTAATAGCCATTGGCTTAACATTGTCTCCTCCCGTTCTATTTCATTAATCTGTTCTGCTGCACAGCTAATTTGCACTAATTTTATTTCCTGCGAGAGGAATTCCCCAGAAAAATTATAGGAGGAAGGACTTTATGGAACATCAGACTACAGCAGGGGTGTCAAACTGGCGGCCCACCGGATGGATGCATCATGCGTAGGCCATGCCCACCCAGCTTCTCAAAGGGAAAAAAGCCATGATACATCACGTGACGGCAACGTGACGCGGCAGGTTTGATACCCATGGACTGCAATGATGTGGCAATACCATCTCAGGAAAAAAAATAGATTGGAAGTTCATTTAGTATATTGATAATCAGCTTTCTTCCAATATAGTTGAGGTCTCTTCCCAGCTTTGCCTCAATTCTCACTATTGTGAGAATGAGTGGGGTATAATTATTAGAAGAGTTTAAATGATGAGTGTTGCAAGACCAGAATTTGAACATATCCTTATCCAAACCATCACTGTGCCTAGTTTAAATAGTATTCTGAACGAGATTCCTTAATGAAGGTTATCAATTGGCATCAGTGTTTCAGAATATCATCAAAACTGCCAATGCAGCAAATTTAAGCAGGCTAATTAGAGGAATCTCTACAACAGGAAGCTGAGTAGATATCATGTTCTTAATTCATTATGATGGAAATGGATAAATACATTTCCTGTCTCTACTCTCATATGGACTCAGCTGTAATTGCAGTTGTTCAATTATAGGAAGTTAAATAGGGCTACAACCTTATCCGGGCTCCTACTTACACAAACTAGACAAGGCATTAGTCATTGATTGGCTAGAACTGTGCTAACCTATGAAATAATTGTGTTGCTAAGTGATTTGTTCATTGGCCAAAGTCCCCTTTGCTTACCTCTTAAATAGGCCTAACACTGTACATCTTGCATCGTCACTGGGATTGTGACAACAACAATAAAAACAACAACAACAACAAACTTCTGTTTCTCTGGAGAAGACAAAATACTAGCTTGAATGGCCAACTTTCTAGGTTGCATGAAACTCCCTTCCAGTTCAAGGACAATAATGCTATTCATTCTGGAGAGGACAGATGTCCAAATCAATGATGGGCATGGTTGACCTCGCTGAATAGTTATGTTCTCTTTTATATTCCTGCTAAAGAATTTATGCTTTTGAATTGTGGTGTCGGAGAAGACTCTTGAGAATCCCTTTGACTGCAAGGGGATCAAATCAGTCCATCCTAAAGGAAATCAACCCAGATTGTTTTTTGGAAGGACAGATCCTGAAGCTGAAGCTCAAATACTTTGGCCACCAAGTGAGAAGAGAGGACTCCTTGGAAAAGACCCTGATGTTGGGAAAGATGGAAGGCCAAAGGAGAAGGGGACAGCAGAGGATGAGATAGTTAGATAGTGTCATCGACACAATGAACATGAATTCGGGAAAACTCCAGGAGACAGTGGGCGGCGATGGAGGTGGGGTGTAATGGTCCTTGGGGTCACGAAGAGTTGTGCATCACTTAGTAACCAAACAATATTCCATATTGTCCACTTGGAATGCAGTTCTCTAAATTGACTTTACAGCTTTCTCCAACCAGATATTTTCCCAAAGTGCAAGGATTACACGACCTAAAATCCAAGCCACAGCTGAAAGTTATAGAGGAAACACATTCAGAAATGCCAGTCGAGAAAGGCTTCTCTGTGTCTGGGGGAAGAAGTTCAAAAGACTTGTGTGAAAGCTCGCACGCCATTCCCTTTGGGAGCCATTGTGCTCTTGGGAAATCAATAAAGGGGGTACAGATAATCTTCGACTGACAATCATTCATTTAGTGACCGTTCAAAGTTGCCACAGCATTGAAAAAAAGTGACTTACAACTGGTCCTCGCACTTACGACTTGCAGCATGCCCACAGTCATGGGTTTGTCGCCGTCTGATAACAAACATGTATTTACAGTGGTTGCAGTGTCCCAGGGTCATACAATTTCTATTTGCGACTCTTCCCAGCCAACGATCAGCAAGCAAACTTAATAAGGGAAGCCAGGTTCTCTTAACAACTGCATGATTCGCTTAATGGCTGCAGTGATTTGTTTAACAACAGTGGCAAGGAAAGGCTGTAAAATCAGCATGATTCACTGCTTAGCAAAGGAGGAATGATGAGTGTTGCTATATACATAAAGCCTGTCCCCTCTGCTTCACGCCACTGAAAGGAAACATATTTTTCCCTCTGGAAAATATCTCCAGTTTTTCCAGTTTTGTCTTCCTTTTAGGAACAAATAGGAAATCCCCATTTAAAAAAGAGAAGGGGTTAAAGGCATGCAAAGGATAATCTCATAATTAGAGCCACTATTTATTAAATTTATACCCTTTTCCCCACAGCAGGGAATCTCCTCTTCATTTTATCACTGCAGCAAAACTGGGTGATACATTTTGGCTAAGAGGAAATGACTGGAAGTCACCGAATATGTTTCTAGGGGTGAGGGAGGACTTGAACCTGTGCCTCCCAATCCCAGCCCTACACTTAACTATTGCACTACACAGACCAATAGCATCCAGATGTCTTATGAAATGGCTGTAATGAACTGTGTCGTCATCCACACAGTGAAAAAGTCCTTGGTTTACCTGGGCCTAGCTTTTGCCTTGATGGTTCAGTGCTGTAGACCAGGGGTCTCCAAAGTTGGCAACTTTTAAGCCTGGAGAACTTCAACTCCTGGGGAATTGGCTGGGGAATTCTGGGAGTTGAAGTCCGCCAGGCTTAAAAGTTGCCAAGGTTGTAGACTAAGGTTGTTGCTGTAGACTAAGACTACGAAATAAGACATATTTGTTCTTTTTGCTGTTTGCGTCTCTGAGAAGACACAGAGCAGATGTCTGGAGAAACTCGATTTTTGAAAAAGAAAACCTTTCAGAAATGAGTTTATATGCTCAGACATCGTTCCATTTTGAGCCACAGTGGGCCTTCTTCTCTTCCCACTGTTTTTTTTCCTAATTGAATGCTTATCTAGGACTAGTCACCTGTTCAAAGTATTTTTTTTTTTCAAGGCACGGTACATGAACTGTCGAGGTTTGGGAATTCAAAGTAGGAAAGAAAATCAAGTTACAAGTTGATGGGACTGGTTCTTTCGGTTCCTAAAATGGAAACAGACCATGTAGTGACAGTTCTGTTATTTTTGTGTAGATAAGTATTTTAAAAATGTTTTGGGAAAATAATCATGGGTAGTTACAAAGTTCGTAGACTTTCCCATTAAACTGACCCTACTGGTTGGATATGATGGGAACTAGATAGAGTCCAATAATTTAAAAGATTCCGGGAAGAAGCAGATTTGTCTAAATTGTTTTTTTTTAAACAAAGTGTTTTTTAAGAAGGACAAAGTTTCCTGTCTATCTTTTTCCTCCCTAAATCCATTTCAAGTTACTGCTATGTATTAATGTTCAGCATTTGTCTCTCACAAGGCCATGTCTTGTAAGCTATTAATTAAACAAACATTCAAAATAATGGAGGGATATTGAGAATTCCTGCCAATATATTATAAATTGTTCAGAAAAATGATGGTTTTCTATCATATGAAATTTGTCTACCTTGCCTTGGCAAGAATCATTGTCTTCCAGTTAAAAATGAGACAGCTGATATTTTAAAGAAGCAAAAAACCTACTATGAACAGAGCTATAATCAAATAGCCACTGATTTTTTACTTTTATTTTAGCAAAAGGAATTTCACAATGTTTTTTTGAGTGTAGAGATACTTTCTCTAAACATTCCTTGGAAGTAGTGTTTGCTATTAGTAGGGACAATAATACATGCTTCTTTTTTATAGCCACTGCAGCAGCAAGTATGGTTAACATTGTTGGAAGGAAAATCCATCTGTTTCATTTCAAAGTTGGGAGAAAAATGCTAGAAACAACATGGAGGCTGATTGGAAAGATGTTTTATTTGAACAGAACCACAAAGACAGTTCTGGGTCAGCTGAACAACTGGTTGAATGAGTGGATGGATCTTTATAGGTTTCTGTGACTTTGAAGTTTGACCTGTTCTGGGGGTGGCACAATGAAGGGGCTTGTGTTCTGAAAGAGTGCTGGGCAGTTCCTATTGTGGCTAATGGCTTTCATCCTGTGTTGGATCTTGGGTGAGGGGCTGCTTCTAATCCTATTGTTAGCTGTCAAACTTTGCTGCAAGCAGTTTCGAAATATCCTGTCTTGAATGGATTTCTGCCTTCAGTTTTTGCTTTGCTTGTGAATAGAGCTATCTAGATAGTTGTCTTTCTCTTTCAATAAGTTCTTTACCTCTTAAGTGCTGGCATCTGCTCTGGGCTATTAAGAAATACTTGGGGTCTGCTTCCTGCTTCTAAAAACATGTTTCTCCACTTCTCCTTTTGGAAAATATAATATTCTGTCTTTTTTTTTAATATTCACAAAAATATTTTATTCTTCTAGGAGTGGGGGACTTCCCACAACATGATAATCATTTTATATTCCATGACAGGCCCCTTAATCATGTCTTGCTCATATAGTCATCCACTTTTGGAAGAGCTATGGTGATTTTGACTGCACGAGAGACACTATAGTTATGGTACCTCCCCATCATTTCCCCCCTCTTGTTATCCAAATCATTGCCTAGTCTTATAAATTTGAGATTTTGGCTCAGCTTTTGCTACAAAAAAACCCCTCTCTGGTGGCTATTTGAGGTTACCATCTGCCTTTCTAATCCAATTCAAAATCCTGAGATGGACAGGTTCAAAATCAACTCAGTGTAATCTGGATCTTCTAGCCAAACATGATGGGGAGATGTTTCAAAGTTATTTGTTTCACAAAGGAATCAAGTTTCCTATTGAATCTTCAAATTAGTGATGGAAAAGTGGGCTTCAGATAATAAATTATTAGCAGGTTGATTCCTTTGAAATGTTTAATTGTAATCATCCCAATTACCGTAGTTAACAGATCCAACGGAAGCATGGAGCAGGACTGCAGAAAGAACTGGATTATTAATGATGAATATGATTGTTAATAGGATTGTTGAGTTTGGAAATATGAGGAAATAAACGCTAACATTTCTTTCATTGCATTTTCACAAGCAGGTATGTGGTTTATTTTTTTACAGTCCATAAGGAGACCATACTTACATTCATAGACATTCTTCCTGAAATATATATAAGTGTACACAGTTTCCAATACTTGCATCTTTCAGTTGTCTGTAATAAAATAGAGTTTCGTACATTTTTTCTGCTATATTCCTTTTTCTGCAATTTCCCTTAGCATATGTATTTTTGTATATAACAACAACAACAAAAACAACACACACACACACACACGCACACGCACACACAGTTCATCTATCCATGCATCTATCCATCCATCCATCCATCATTCATCCATCGATCCATCCTTTGGAACTGTTTTGAAAAATTCAGAAAAGTATAAAACACCAAAATTAATTGTGGTTTTGCTTTTTTGAATATGTTTATATTCATTTAACACAAATACTATCATATAAGTAGGTTTGCTAGGAGAATGGCTATTTTGAAATGAATTGAATTAATAGGCACTAATAAGCAGATTAATTTTCCTTCGCTTTTTTTTTTGGGGGGGGCTATGAAAAATAAAATTAGGTTCACAAAAAAATAATTTAGTTTCTCCTCTTGGCTGTAAGTACAGGATTTATATTGTTTTTGGCTCTGTGATATTAAAATTGATAATATGTCATACATGAGATGACTACATCAAATGTATAAAGAAATGATTCCATCACTTAGGATTCTCTCTTTTCTCTCTCTCTCTTATATAACTGAAACTATGATCTGATATTTCTTACATCCTTTGGTATAGTTTGCAATAATCAGAAAATACTCTTTTTCACCTTTTTTTTGAGACATTAAAATGATAAGTTTTTGTAATATATGTGCCACATTTTCTAAGAAGTCACAGCATGGCACGTTGGAATATTTTCCCCCCAATACTAACATACATAACTTACTCATTCTCTGCACAACATTCCTTTTTTCCTTATATTGTCCTACCATATTTGCTTATATAATATTATGCTACTTTGTTTGTATATGTTCATAATGATTTTCAAGTCTCTTTTTCAATTTGCCTTTTATTTTACCAAAAAGGCCACTGATGTCAGAAAAATCCCAAATGCAGTATTTTCTTAATTTGGATCATATAACTTATCTTTTAACTATATTCTTGTCACATACAGTTGAGATTTTATGGAAGCTCTGATTGTTGTTGTTGAGTTACATGCCAAATGACCCTTGTGCAATTTTTAGAATTATGTAATGTAATTATATATTAAAAAAGTATTTTCCAATGGATCTACAAATTCTTTTAACTTCTCAAAGTACAAAAGATTTTAATTCCAAGAAGATTAACTTTTAAATCTCCTTAGCAAGTAAGCTATTTTAACTAATGCAATAATTATAACTCTGAAAGCTAGGTAAGTGCTTAATGAAACAGGCCAGCCTTTCATTCAGAAACCAAGCTTTGTTAATATTTTCTACTATTCAGTAATACACAGTTGTGAAGGATTATCCAAACTGCTTTTCTTCAGATATCTTTCTTGTATGCTCTTAATTCTCAGCAAGGTGCATGTAGGTGTTAATGTACCATGGACACCACCCATGGTGACCCCATCTAACTTAACTTAAGATTCTTGTAGGGTATTAAAAAAACAATAGCCTAAAAAGGAAGTCAGTCTCCTGAAAATCAAACCACTGACCTAAAACCAAATCTTAATTTGTAAGAAAAGTTTTGGTTCATGGAGGCATTCCAAGAAAATAAAATGATGGGCTATAGCATCCTAAGATTTTGTTTGAAAATGTGCTTATTATTGATTGATTGATTTGCTTGCTTGTTTGTTTCTCAAACAAGATACAAGATAGCAGGTATAGGTATGAACATAAACAGGAACAAAGGAAGTAAATACAGATAAATGGGGACGTAAGACAGGGACGGTAGGCATGCCGGTGCGCTTATACACCCACCCACCCCCTTTACGGACCTCTTAGGAATGAGGAGAGGTCCATGGTAGACAGTTTGAGATTGAAGCTGTGAGGGTTTGAGGCTGTAACAACGGAGTCGGGTAGGGCATTCCAGGCGTTGACCACTCTGTTGCTGAAGTCGTACTTTCTGCAATCGAGCTTGAAGCGGTTTATCTTGAGTTTGTATCGATTCTTTGCCCGTGTATTATTGTGGTTGAAGCTGAAGAAGCCGTTGACAGGTAAGATGTTGTGGCAGACAATTTTGTGTACTATGCTTAGATCGGACCGCAGGCGGCGCAGTTCCAGATTGCCCAAGCCCAAAATTTCAAGCCTGGAGGCATAGGGAATTCTATTGTGAGTAGAGGAGTAGAGTACTCTTCTCGTGAAATACCTCTGACCCCGGTCAGTCGTGTTAATGTCCGATATACAGTGTGGGTTCCAGGCGGATGAGCTGTATTCAAGAATTGGTCTGGCAAAGGTTTTGTATTTAAATTTAACCCAATTTAATACCTTAAATGTTTTAGTCCAAATTATATCTATTTAAGATCAAAGTGGGATTAATTTATTCCAAAAAATGTTCACCAGAAGTATTGATAAACTGAACCAGTTTGCAGCCATTCCTGAGAACTAAAACAATTGGAAAAAGCACAAAGCTGCAGTCATTCCACCCTTCTGTACTTGATAAGGAACGGTGTGCACAAATAAAGTTAATGCATTTGCTATCTTATATTAATTATGTATTTCAGAAGTTCATGTTCTCAAACAGGTGCTTCCCAACCGTTCCATCACTTTAAAAGCAGGGGATTTCCGTTTGACTGCACTTTGAATTGTTTGTTCCAAAGTCGGTCTTTTGCGTTCAAAATGTGAGCATGCAGGATAATTGTTAGCAGTTTTCACATGTGGAAACAATGTTGTTTAGTGAGCATGAGCCACCAGTTAGACATTTTTGTAGATCCTGGGGTCAGGAGAGCCTTGAGCTTTCTTCCCTCTCTCCCCTTGATGTTAATGTCACCAAACTACTGCAGATTAGAATTACACAACAGGATATACAGGTATTTTCAGTCATTTTGAAGTAAAAATACTCTGTAAAACACATAGTAATTTTTATAATACCATGTATTTTAGGCATAATATTATGCCTAAAATTGCCTAGCATTGGGCAATGCATTTAGAATGAACGTAATATATGTGTATATCTTGTATGGGAAGAGAAGATTAAAATCCCTCTCCCCAACCTCATTGTTTTGTAAATGTGAAAAACAGAAACAAATAGTTTATATTTTACATTGAACTGGTGTGTAAAATCCCCGAGATGTGCAGATTTAACAAGAAAGAGATTCTCGTTCTGTTTATTTAAATCATCTAAGCTTGCTTTTTGTCTGATTCTTTCTTTTCGACTTCTGTTTTTCTTGTTTTTTATACATGTTTTCTGAAATTAAATAAAAATGATTAGATCATCCAAACATTGAAATTAAGGACCAGAGCATGATTAGCACCATATGACTTGTAGCAAATTTTGGGTATACGTTTAGAATGAGATTTGAGTATGGGACATAACAGTATGATGCAGGGTCGTGCCTAATTATCTGGAAGGAGATTGGGGGCTGTTGATCTTGAGGAAATCATTTTAAAAGACCAAAAAGTCCTGCTTTTGGTCACTTAGCCTTTGGTCACCTTATATCTGGACTTCAGCAGTGTGGTCTACATAGGGCATCCCTTTAAGACCATTAGAAATTGCAGTTAGTCCAGGGTGCAGCCACATAGATATTTATGGGTTTGCCTCAGATCACCTCTACTTTGTGAATTGCACTGGTTCTGATTGGACTTCCAGATATATTTCATGGTGCCAGCTGTGATCTATAAAGTCCTTCATGGTATAGGGCCCAGTTAGTTGTAGGTCTCTGCCTGTCTCCCATTACTTCTGCTGATCTCACAAGTTTGGACAGGGTAGGAATTCTCCAGGTCCCCTCAATAAGTCAGTGCCGTCTAATAAGATCTAGGAGATGGACCTCTTCTCTCACAGTGCACATAGCAATAGCACTTAGACTTATATACCGCTTCACAGTGCCTTACCGCCCTTTCTAAGCGGTGTACAGAGTCAGCATATTGCCCCCAACAGTCTGGGTCCTCATTTTACCCACCTCGGAAGGATGGAAGGCTGAGTCAACCTTGAGTTTGGTGAGATTCACTGGAAGTGAGTCATAAGTGATTTTCCAAGCTCCATTTTTGCTGTCAGAGGGTTGCAGGCAGTGGTAAAATCTATTTTTTTTCACCACCGGTTCTATGGGCGTGGCTTGGTGGGAGTCATGAGACTGAGTGGGCATGGCCAACTCAACATCACTCACGGCAAGGTGGGGGGTGGCACCTTGCTGTGAATGACATCAAGACACCACGCCCACCCAGTCACATAACCGATGCTGTAGAGACGGCGATGCTGACTGCCTGCCGAATGCAAAAGGTTAGTCAGAAAAAAAGAAGGCAAAGAGGTGGTGGCTGGAGGCTTCTGGCATCGCTTTTTGATGACATGAAGGGCCTGCAGCCATCACCTCTTTGTCGGCCAGAACCGGGAGTGATGGCTGGAGGCTTTGTCACTCCAGGAGCCGGGAGTGACGGCTGGAGGCTTTGTCACTCCAGGAGCCGGGAGTGATGGCTGGAGGCTTCTAGTGCCAGCAAAGAGGTGGTGGCTGGTGGCTTCTAGCAATGCTTTTTGCTGGCGTGAAGGGCCTGCACCATCACCTCTTTGCCAGCCGGAACGGAGCCGGGAGTGGCAGCTGGAGGCTTCTGGTGCCGCTTTTTGCCAGAGCAAAGGGCCTGCAGCTGCCGTCTCTTTGCCGGCCAGAAGCGAGCTGGGAGCCACCGCAGCCTGTCCCTTTATGATTCTTCCCCCCCCCCACTGCAGCGGCAGTGGCAGTGGCAGCCGGAGGCAGGCAAGCTCCGGGGACAGGCAGGGTGGTGACGTGGTCCCTGCTTAAGCACCACAGAGCTCACCATTGGGCTCAGCGGGGTGGACCGCTGTGCTGCAAAGGAGAGGCCGGTGCGAGAGAACTACAAGGAGCAGGGGAAAAGGAAAAGCCCCCTTCCCTCGCGCCAGCTGCTCTGTTGCCCGTTTCACCATTGCAGCCCCATGTCACGGAGCTTTCACTCCCCCACCCCCCAGATGCCCTCGCTTTCCCCCAATTCTCCAAGCATTTCTTTGCCTACCTTATTTCCAGGCTCCATCACGTTTCTGCTTCTTGAAATTCACTCAATCAATTTCAACTTCGTGAGATCTTTTTCTTTCGCGAGAAGTTTGAATTGATTGAACTTTTTTTCTAGGGAAACTTTTGTTTCCCTGCACACGATGGCGAGAAGGAGAAAGAAACGCAATGGAGCTGGAAATAAGGTAGGCA
>JANHFL010001335.1:15688-34961 GCA_032468155.1 Oxyrhabdium leporinum
CCCTCCCTTCTTTCTCTCCTCCAAAATCTACATATGGTTGCATTATTCACAGGCAAAATTGGGCATTGTAGGATCTCCTGGAAATGGGTTATTATGCAACTAGAGCAGACAATAGGATGATCACATACGTGTTAATTAAGCTATTTTTTGCCTATCAGTTCAAAATTATGTGGATGTGAATGTATTTAACCTGCCTCTTTTTCTGTATCTCTAGTCACATTGTGTTTTTAAATAGGAACTTCAAACCAGTTACAATAATGGGCAATAAAGGTAACCTGAAGAAAACCATGGCTAAAGGTAGGAATAGATATTCTGTCTGAAAGCTTGTTTAGCATAGGATGTCATTGGCAGCATCAAGGGCAAAATGATGCTTCATTTGCAGGCTGCCAAGAACCATAAAAGAAACTGGCAGCTGAGGCTCTATCCACCGTGTCATGTGATATCATTTTGGATAGGATATAACAAGAATGGGCACCTTTGTAATGTGATTAATGGAAGGCATTTGGCTTGTGCCTTTTAAACTAAGCAGGCATTCCAATCTCATATGGATAAATGATACCACAGATGGCCAACTCAGCTCGTTCTCTGAAGAAATTGAAAATAGCACAGAATTGCCCTTGTCATTACTAGACTGGGCATGGAAATAAAGGCCACTTTTAACAAAGGGTTTTTTTTAAAAAAAAACAGTCACTGGTTTTAATGATAACTTTAGACCAAAGTTCATAGTAATTAAAGTGACCTGTCTACCCTATTTTCAATTATGAATTGCTAGACAAGATTTTTTTAAAAAAATAATTGTGGAGTCGGTTTTCAAACAGTGCATCCTTTATATTGGCTTTCAGATGTGATATACATTCCTGTTGTCTAGAGCTTCTCAGTTCTATCTCTTCTGCCAGATTTAGGCTGCATTATAGTGTACATGAATTGCAGCTTTCAGAAAGCTCATTAAAAACTTGTTTTAAGAGCATATTCAGATGCAGAATAATTAATTTGTTAATATTCTCTCTGTCTCTCTCTGTCTCTGTCTCTCTCTCTCTCTCTCTCTGTCTCTCTCTCTCTCTCTCTCTGTCTCTCTCTCTGTATAAAAATTAATGTGATGCCATAACAGAACAATATTGTCACATTAAAGCTGCAACCCTACACAATAGTTAAAAGTAAACTCATTGAAATGTAGCAGACTTAAATGTGTACAATCACACTGTAAGTGTTGAACCACACCATACTTGAGACCTTTGCCAAGAATTTGTGGCCTTTTGTCTAGACTATTGCATTTATGCATCTGAAGTATTAAAAATCATACCGAATTTGAACACCTTGGGATTTAATTCTATTACTTGGATGGGGGAATGGTATTTGTGGTATCTGTTTTACTAAAATCCTGCTTTACTAAATCTTGTTTTTACATCATTATTGTTGTGATGATGTGCAGACTCCTTTACATGGCCTTGATGTGCCTGGGATGCCCTTCCATATAAATTTATGAATTATTTTTAGGTCACCAGATCCTACTGGGCTCATGGTACGTGGATATAGAATTTTGGGAATGATAAAGGGGGGGGAGGGACATATGCCAGGGATCGTATAATTTAGACAGGATCATGCAAGGCATGAAGATCATTTCAGCTTCTCAGCAAAAGGGCAGTAATGATATAGGAATATGCTGTAAGAGGAGAATCACCTTAGTGACAATAGCAAAGGCATCATTTGCTAATGTGTGAGAGATGGCAGCAGCAGGGGGAAACATTAATAACCTGACTATACTTATGACACATCTCTAATAGCTGAAAATGCAAATGATCTGCAAGTTCCATTAGTGACAATCCAGGAACTCATGGAAGAGTGGTTCAGCTTAAATATGAGGAGCAAATTAATGGCAGCAGGTAGAGCAACCACCTAAGAATCGGGAATGAAAATGTTGAAGTGGTGGTAGCTTCTGCCTTGTGTCACCTTTCATAGTAAAGTAACCAGCGGTCAAGAAATATGCCATAGACCTGATAGAGAAATCCTGAAATCCTTGGAAAAGATATTCAGATTCTGTGACATGTCTTTACTTACAAAGCTCAGAACCTGTGCAGTCACAGTATTCTCTCTGACCCTTTGAAAGAGCAAGCAAGCAAGAATATTGACACCTCTGATATAGGTGTAAAAAATTAATACACACACACACACACACAACTCTCCAGAGAAATAGATTACAGAACAACTCTAGCCAGAGTTCTTTCTTTAAATATAAATAAATGATCAGGATGAAATTATTATATTGGGATATCAGTTGTGAAAGCCTAGCTGCCTTCAGCTGTCTATAATGTTGGAAAGGGTGAAAGGAAAGAGCAACAAGGTAGATGGATTCTATTGCAGGAATGATAGATGTACATTTTTTCTGGAGATCTGATAAACATGTAGGAGTATTTAGCTTGTCAATGAAACAAGAATAATATTCAATTTGAGACATGTTGAAATCTTATTACAGGAAAGCTGATATTTTGATGTCAAATTAGATGAGTGATTTCTTTCTATCAAAAAATATATGTATTCAAGGGATAGGCAATTAAACTAAATTACAAATGCCAGCAATATTTGTATTAAGCTCCATTGAGATATATAATAGATAGAAGTTTTCACTAAAATATTTTTTTTAAAGAAGGTTCTTCTTAATAATTATTTCTTTTATGGCATTTATACTTATTTATGGAAAATGCATGAAGGAATTACAGGGAAGGAAGTTTCCATACAATGCTAAATACAACCAATATTTTCCTGATATCTCATAATGTTTTAGGAGTCCTATAACAAAATAATTGTAAACAGAACACATTTTGCTACCTGTTTAAAGTAAAACTCCATGTATATTATTGTTGTCAGATCAAAAACATTTTTAAAAATAATATATTCCCTCAAAGAAGTAGAAACAATTTAAGCAAACTGAGACGGCTCCTAGTATTCCCTAAGTTCCTGCCACTAAAAGTCAGCCAAAATTGCCAATTTCTAGTAGTGTCAAAGAATGTGCTTTTGTCAAAATTAGGGGCCAAAATTGTAGGCTGCACAAATTATCCTTGTTTCAAATTATATATTTGAAATTTAAATTAGACTGATTTGGTTCGATTTGGCATTATGCATACTTGTTAGACCTGTCAGAAGTATTTTGATTTAAAATTGAACTCTTTTATTCTTCAAAACCAGAGTAAAATTTGGATAAGTAAAGGCAGTTTTATTGTGCTGTCTTATATAAAATGATCCACATTACACCCCTGTGGATTCTGCTGTCTGGGAACTATACATTAGCTACTTATAGCCAGTGGCTCCAGCCATTACTTCTGATCAGTTGCTAATAAGTTTATCCTCAGGAAACATATCTTATTTGGTTTTAAAGCTACTCAAGTCAATGGTCACCATGGTGAATGATTTCAAAGGTAAAAGTGATTTCCATTATTAACTATAGACATAGCTGAACAATATGTTCATGAGATATTTCTACATGAACTGGGACCTTCCATTCTTAGGGTCACTGTTTACTTAGCCTTCACCTTAGTACAGCCACCCAATGAAGACAGTCTTCAGTACTATCAGACCTTTAAGGATGAAGTCCTCATTGCTCCTTTTAGACTGAGTTCCATACATAAGCATATTACTTGCCTGGACAGGACAGTTCTCAAAAAATAAAATAAAATAAATAAAAAATCACCTGAATCTCCTATGAGTTCTTTTAATAGTCCCAGATATTTTCAGATTCTAAGTCATTCTTGGAATTTTTAATAGTTCTGTATAGAAAATGAACTGAAAGTTATTTCTGACTGAATATTTTCAAAAGACAATATATGTTGTTTATTCTGTTTTTTTATGTAAATTAAAATATATGCCATCAAATTCTTTACAGCCTTGCACTTTGAAAGTTTACACTTTTAAAATAAAATTTGCTGAAATGTTAAAAATTCTAGAGGGCAACATTATTCTGACACTTAAATGGACATGGAATTCAACATTGACAAGTTGGGGAAGACAGATGTTTAAAATGAGCACAGCAGTAATCTGGAACTCATTCTCATTGGAATGTCATCATTAGTATTTTTAGACATGAACTAGCCAAAATTAACTCATAGATATCTTTTCATTTTACATGAGTATGATTTAGATGTGCTTAAATCAAGCAAAGAGAATTATATAAAAGTAGCTCTCACTTAATGCCCACAATTGGAATTGGCAACTTTAATGCTATGCAATAACAATAGCAATAGCACTTATATACTGCTTTGTAGTGCTTTACAGCCCTCTCTAAGTGGTTTACAATCAGCATATTGCCCCCAACAATTTGAATCCTCATTTTACCCACCTCAGAAGGATGGAAGGCTGAATCAACCTTGAGTCTGGTGAGATTTGAACTGACAAATTGCAGTCATCTGGCAGTCAGCAGAAATAACCTGCAGTACTACACTCTAACCACTGTGCCATTAAGGCTCATGACAATGACAATGCTATCATTGAATGAATCAACATGTGATCATGCCCAAATTTCAATATTAGTCCCACTGCAGTTGTTAAGGCAATCACCTGTAGCCATTCTGTGTGATGTCATGTGAACACAACTTGCAGCTTGCGGTTGGCTTTCATGTTAATGCTTGCAGAAAGCTGACTTTGAAGCTCACAAAATGATGATCACAGGACCAGTTTTTAAGGAAATTGTTGTTTCATTCTGGTCTGAATATATACTGAAGACCCAGGCTAGGTTAAAGCTTACAACAGGTTTGTAGATGACTGTCAGCTGTACAGTTAGCAAATCCAGAAAAAGAAACAACATTGGGACATTGTTTTACCAAGAGTATAAAACTTTACTGAATAAACCACATTGGCATAGAAGAAACAAAACCAGCTCTGGTTTTCCCATGGAAAAGCAGGCATAGGTAATTCTGCCTTTCCCTATGGGCTGCCCACAGTCCAAAACATCTACCAATCACCCCTGCTCATTTTGTTTTGAGAAACAGTCTGCAACACCAGGACATCTGTTCGGGGAGTCTTTGGGATGCCAGCAATGCGCCACTATGCCGACGGATGCTTGAATACCATTCTCCCTCCCTTGCTTTCCAACCACCCCCCTCCCTTTTATTGTCAAGCTATGAGCAAAGCGGAAATGTAGGTGAAAGTGTGAATCAGTCTTGACAATGACTAACCTTCACCCTAAGGGAACCAAATGGAGGAGTGCTTTGAAAAGAAATTAAAGCATCTCTCTGAACCCATGGCTCAAAGTCTCAAAGGGAGTTTAATGCACTTGCTGAAAAATTTCTCTGAACTGTTCAAAAAGCCCACCTAATCATAGCTGGATGGTATCTTCAAACTTGCATATGCTCCATAATTTATCTAATGTAGCCACAATGTAAGTTTTCTTCTTATAACAGAAAGGAAGACTTCAGAATTAAGTGGCTTTTGAAAACGATTTCCTAAAATACTACCACCACCACCCAAAAAAGGAGCAGGGAAATGCAAGGTTTACATTATATCATGGTAGTATATATGTATGTTATATATACCTCATTGGTTAGGTATATAATTATAGTGCTATAGAATTTCAGCCAGGAACTCAGTTAGAATCATTTTTCTTATCCAGCTGAAGGATGAACACATGCCAGGATTGGGTCAGGTCAATGGGAAAGGCAGAGATCATCAACTGTTCATGTTTCTTTTTCAGAACCAAAATGGATGGCCTGCAACTACTTCTAGTTTGGAAAGTGTATATTGTTTCTAGCACACTGTTTTGCTTTTGAATCAGTTAATGAATTGATTCAGTAATGGCTATCTCTCAGCTGGTAAAGATGCAGACCTTATTTTCATCAGGGATAAATCAATACAGAAGAATGATTAAGTACAGCAGTGTAGCACTGGCATAATAGTTAAGATAGTGGGTGCTCAGTCATGGCAGCAGGCAAAAATACTCTCAGGTTAAGCACATGAGTCACTCAAAACTGCCAGGGGAGCTTTTCCATGGCAAATAATACTTAGGGGGAAAAAGCATCATTTTAAAATATAACATCACTACTTCTCCATGTTTACAGTCTTCTGCTTAAGGTAAGAAAGTGCCATGGACTCTTTGTTATAGATTCAATATCATTTACAGGGCAAGAAAGAGACTTATTTTTTATGCCTCTCTTTGGCATCTTGGAGTTTGAAATATACCTTTCTAATATGTAACAGCCTTGTTCAGTTCTCATCACTAGGAAAATAGCCCGTGGAGCTGAGCAGTTCAATAAGCCGGATTATATCTTCAATACAGCATCAGTTAGTGTATGCTCATTTGGGATCAGACAACTTTTTCACCCCAGGTGATTGGAAAAAATGATCCTAGATCACAGAAACATAGAATTGTAGGGCTGAAAGGATCCTCAGAGGTCTCCTAGTCTGTCAGAGTAATTATGATTTAATAGCTGACCGGCTGCTGTAATGCTCTAATAATGCTGTAATGATGATGAAATGGTAGGAATGAGTAAGCAGGGTTATTTGACTGTTACCACTTTAAGAGTCAGTATTATAAGAGAGGCCCTGTTGGGGCATTTCTCTTTCTCCATGTGTGTGCTTCCATGCTGTAAATTGCTGATTGATTGTGTGACCTTTGTCTAGTATGTGTATGTGTATTATTTGTAGAGATAAACCACTATTTATTATTACAAACCTATGTTTGATGTTATTGCTCCTGGGTTGTCTCACATAGTCACACTGTGCAGACTTCTCAAGACAGGAGACTTTATACCATCCTGGTCAAATGGTTGTCCGGTCTATTTTTTGGAAACCAGTGTACTACCAAAAAAGCACACACAAAAACCAACTCAGTGGAAATCTAGGTTGTTCAGGGAAAGAGAGACTTCTCTGTGTGTGCGTGTATGTGTGTGTATGTGTGTGTGTTGGTCTTCAGATCAGGGATGTTCTACACGCCAAGCAAGTATTAAAACCACTAAGCCCCTGAATCAGATATATAAAAGAAGCAGCAGGAGACTTTCCTGAGGAAAAGCAGGGAAAATACAAGAAGAGATTTTTTTAAAATATATATTTTAAACCAGGATGTTGTGCAGGTGCAACACTTTCCCAGGATCTCCTTTTATCGACTGGATCAAAGTGGTGGGCTGCTCTGTTCCCAGAATTAGAAGTGGCAGCTTCTTCATTTCAAAGAAGCACTTTGAAGTTTTGAATATCTGCCCAGCTTTATGAAGTAGCATTTCAGTCCTTTAAAAAAAAATGCTTGGCAAAATTATTAGCTTTAAGTGAACTGGATTGTTTTCAGTTACATGAAAACCCTTTTCAGATCTGTAAATACGTTGGTGTTTCTTTTACTAATAGTTTAGAGGCTTAATGGGTGCCTTAATAGACTGGCTGTTATTCATTATGAAAGATGATAAAATAGTCCCTATCTTTACATTGTTGAAATGTGCTTTATTTTTCCCTTGGTGATTACTATCCGAGTTTGTTTTGCTGTACTTGTTTACAGAATACAGAATAATAGAGTTGGAAGGGACCTTGGGGATCTTTTAATCCAACCCCCTACTCAAGCAGGAGACCTTATATCATTCTGGACAAATGACTGTCAAATCGCTCCCTAAAAATGTCCATAGTTGGAGTACCCACAACTACTGCAGGCAAGCTTTTTGACTGATTAATTGTTCTCACTGACAGCAAATCTTTCCTTAATTCTACTTTGGATCTCTCTTTGATAAGTTTCCATTCCTTACTTCTTGTCCTGCCCTCAGATGGTTTGTAGAATAGGTTTCTTCTCTATGGGAGCCCCTTATACCAAGTTCCTGCAAATGTTCATCACATGTTGCTTTAGCCTCTTTGTTGCTCTTCTCTGTATTCTTTCCAGAATCTCAACATCTTTTTTGTATTGTGGTCACTAAAACTGGACGCAGTATTCCAAGTGTGGTCTTACTAAAGCAGTTACATACGTGATCTTGATACTCTCCCTATGTTGATGCAGCCTCGTACTGCCTTGGCTTTTCTGGCAATTGCAGCATACGTAATATGGTTGGCAACTAGGACTCCTACATCACTCTCAGTTACTGCTGTTGAGCTACTATACCTGTGCATTTGGTTTTTCTTGCCTAAGTGTAAAACCTTACTTTTCTCACCATTATATTGCATTTTCTTGGATAGAATCCAATGCTAAAGTCTATCAAGATCCTTCTGGATCTTGAGCCTATCTTCTAAAGGGTTGGCTATTCCCTCCAGATTGGTGTCACCTGAACATTTGATGAGTTCCCTTCTATCCTCTCATCTAATTTATTTAAGAGGATGTTGAAGCACATTGGACCTAAGACAGAACCTTGAGGTACACCACTGCATACTTTTCTCCTTGTAGAAGTAGTTCCAATGAGGACTACATGTTGAGTGTAATTGGTCAGCCAGTTATGAATCCATCTGGTGATAGATGCTGTCTATCCCACATTTTTTTATCTTACCAAGAAGTTGTTTGTGGTCTACTTTGTCAAATGCCTTATTGACATCCAAGTACACTATATGCACAGCATTTTGCTTGTCCATTAATTTAATCACTTTATCAAATAACGCAATAAGCTTTTCTGACATGATCTGTTTTTGGCAGACCCAGGTTGGCTTACAATAATAGCTTGGTTTATGTCTAAGTGTTTGCAGATTTGTTGTTTGGTTATCTTTTCCAGGATCTTCCCATGTATTGCTCTCAGGCCAGCTGGTCTGTAGTTTCATGGAGCCACATACACTCTTTTATAGTCCTCTGCTATTTTTCAGTGCAGCAAAGATCTTTGAAAGATATGGGCCAATGGTTCCAAGATCCAGTCTGACAATTCCTTCAGAACCCTGGGATGTAATCCACCTTGTCTTGGTGATTTAAACTCTAGACTGGCTGGATGTTGTCTTACCGTATTCTTGCCTTTTTTGAGTTATATTCATATTCAATCTTTTACAGTACTGGTTTTGTTAGGTTGAACTTTTTTTTTCTTTTTGTGTAAAGACAGGTGTATAGTCGTCATCTTCCTCCTCCCCTCCCCCCTCCCCATATCCTTATTTTCTACACTATTATACAGAAATAAATATTTTGACTTAACAAGAAAGCTGGGGAATATTATTGTTGTCCTGAAATGAAAGTAATTGAGGAGCAGCTTTAAATGGAACCATTAGTCTGGGGAAACCAAGATGAATTCTCAGTGTGAAAGGCAAGATATATCATTCTGCAACCACTTTGGCATTTATCAAACTTGAGAATGTCAAAATACATTATGTAAACAGTAATGGCACTTTAAGACTTTGATTGATAGTTTCAACTTCATTCCATGTATAATCTGTATTGCATTCAACTCAAGAAAAAGTCATATGCAACTTCCATTTCTTCTTTGGGTCCTGGAAAAGTTCATACCTGAAATACACGTTCATAGAGGAAATACAGTCAATAATAGGAAGAAGAAGGGCCACTGTAGGGAAATGGGAATATTGTCAATGCACCATTTTTATATAGACAATGCACAATAATTATAGATACTCTGAAGCAAATTAAAGCCCCTAATAACAGAGGTATGATAAATATTACAATGAAATTTGGTGCTACTTGTAAATAGAGTTATCTTCTTCAAAAAATAGTCCTGCAAGGGACTTTGGTATCTGGTATAGAGAAGGCAGAGAAAGAGTAACTGAAAGCTTATATGGACTTATTTAATAATTACAACAACACTTAGTGTAAACTCTGAGTAATTATGAAAAAAAATAACATTATGAATATCTTGGAATCAGAACTAAAGTGAACAACAGTTAAGAAATATTAGGCCTGTAGAGTAAACCAGACAAGAAATACAATCAGCAGTGCTATCTTTATTGTATGTTTATATTACCATAATCTTTCAAGAATGAAAGCTTTCCTCCCTTCCCTTCCTTTCCCTCTTCAGAAAACCAAGGAGACTCTATTCTGAAATGTTTTTCACACCCTTCCCCTTTCTGTGGGCTGATATAGCTTCTACATTGCTGGTTGTCTAGTCTGCAGCTCCCCACAATATCTCCCAAGATGAAAATATTTAGGACCAGGGAGTCCTAGGTTGAAGCCTACCCTCACAGATGAAATATTATTGGACCAGTTGATTTATCTCAGACCAACTTATCTAACAGGATATTGTTATCAGAAAAAAAAGATGAGCTCTGAATTCCTAGAGGAAAAATGGAATAATGCTCCAAGTAATAAATACATAAGGATGCTAAGACCTACTTTCCAGTATCCTTTTTCTCGTTAAATGATGTCATCCCTGCATTGTAGACCACATGAAGAAACAAATGTGAAGTGAGTCTAAAACTCCTTTGACTCAGATTGACCATAGTTATAAGGGCTTGCAAGTTCTCATCCTCCCTCATTTATTTTTACGTGAAGTGGGAGGTATATGCCTAAGTCACTTTTGGACCTTACCTGAGCTTCTACAATGTTGCAGAAACAATCTGTGTTGGTCACCAGGACCAGAGGTTTGGTCTTCCGAGCTTTTGGATTCATGCTGGAGCCCATCCTCAGGGAACTTCTCTCTACCAGAACTTCTCTTTACCACATTCTGGTTGAGAGAAGTTCCCTCAGGATGAGTTCCAGCACAAATCCAAAAGCTCAGGGACACATGTATTTGCTTTCTACAATGTTTGTCTAAATTTAATTAATAAACAATCTGTTCATTGGCTTGGTAACAGATCCTCTCGGTCTCTCTCTGTCAAAGTCATCCTCCTTATTCTCTACATATTATAAAAGATATTTACTGATTTCTCATGACTGGATTTCTAGGAACGACCTTAGTTTATTCAATGATCTTGCATTCCTTGAAGCCTGTTGAATATACAGTACCTTCTGCATTAGCAATGGTACAAAAAAAATAGAAAAATGGCAATGCATAAGGAAAAGAATAATCCCTGAACAAGAGTGTGAGAGAAGGAAACAAACAAAAAGAAGTCAATCCATAAATAGCAGTTGTAGAACATACTGCTATTGAAAATGCTATATCTGAATGGGACATGAAGAATTAGTATGCATTGACAAGGACTGTAGTTTGAGTAGTATATTTGTAAATGTGCACACAATATAATTTTCTGCTGGTACTGTATGTACTCTCCACCCAAACTCTCACACACATACTGCCATTGGAACTACCCTCTTAAAGTTCATGGTAGGAATATGCTTCTATATCAAAATATCTAAGCGGTAGGTTTTCTTGACTGTTATCTGTCTGAAGAAATTCACACTCTATTAGACACCTTATAAATGGTTACGTATTCATCAAGATGCAATTATACTTTTAGGTACTTTCCCTGCAGAGAAAATCATTACAAAAGCTTAAGGTCTTGTCTTAATTGCCCTGCTATATATTTCAGTTGCTCAAGTTAGGAAATAATTTTCATTTTTGACCTTTGTATGACTGTTATCTTTAGCCCTTTGGAAGAGAAGCAATTAGAGGGAGGGAGGAAAAGCTTACAAATGAGTTGCTGAGGGTTATTATAACTAATGAGGACCAAATGCCTATAAGACAGAATAGGATTGTAACAAGGCTTAGTGCACTGGTATTTTGATAGAAATCTCCAATTTCAAATGACACAATTTCATAGCTATACAGTAACATTTTTGGTATAGCTTGATCATATCAATGTAAAACACAAATGAAAAATCCATCAGAAACATATTGTCCATATGGTCAGTTACTTTTCCATGTATGGAAGATGTATGTATTTTCTTATGTATGTATGTATTTAATGCAGTGATTCTCAATCTTGGTGACTTTAAGAATTCTGTGAGTTGAAGTCCACCCATCTTAAGGTCACCAAGATTGATAAACATTGATATAAAGTATTTACGTACTCTAATGTCTTTAGAGCTCGTTGACACATTGCATAAAAAATGTGTTCCATTTCTCAGGAAGAATTTATTACTCTTCCAAAATCGTTTTTAATTTTTAATTTCCAATACCAACTTTATTAATACTTTTATACTCATACTTTTCCCCCTGTTTTTATTGTCTGCTATATAAACTTCACCATGCATTTAATGACCTTCATGTCAGATACTTCCAGATATCATCAAACTACTTAGTTATCTTTTATTTTCCTTGATATATTTTGTAATATCCCCAAAATAGTATATGGTTATTAGGAGCATGCAGATCAACCAAGATATGAATGAGGTTCAATATTTGAAAGCATCAAGATATGATTGCAAATTTTGATATTAAAAAAAACTGAATTGATTCAGAGTTATGACCTGAATTATTTCTCCTAATACAATGGTTCTCAACCTGTGGTCTATAGACTCTTGGGATGGGGGGTGGGGGGCATGATGTCATCACAGGGGGTCCATGAAGCCTTGAAGAAATGTTATGATTTAAAACTTGAGTTAAGTCTTGGTGGCCTATGCTCAGGGTCCATGGCCACAAGTTATTTAAAGGAGTCAATGTTTAAGAAAAGATTGAGAACCACTGATCTAATAGATTGATGTCTGTATGCATACATGCATGACAGCTGACTGGATCTTCAAATTTATTTGAAAACACCTAATTCCATTCAATATGTTTAATTTTTTAGCCATATAATTTGAAACTTTGTTTTGCAGAAATAATTAAGCCACATTTTCTTCGAATTGAGTCCTTGGATCAAAACTCACAGGGTCTATAAACAATAGATAACAAAGTTTGGAGAAGGAAAAATGTCACCTCACAATCTCAGTTTTGCATTTGTTCCAAAATGAGGAAGTAGTTTCAATTTCCTTCTCCCTTTAATAGAAAAACAAATGGCCTATTTTCCATGTCCTGATTACAGAGAGGTCATTGGTTATCACAATCACAAAATATTATTTAAATGAAGTAGAGTGGCTACATTATGAATAAAACAGTAGATTTTCCATCATTTATTCATACAATGAATTAAGTCTCTAATAGTAATTAGTAGCAGTAATTTGTGAATTTATTAACATTAATTAACTTCAGGGCATATGAAACACACCCTAATCTGCAACACTCTTTAAACAATAGGTTGTACTTGCGCACATTACTTGACTAGAATGGCACAAGTTTAAATCAATCCATCTATTTACCTACCTATTGCAGGGTGAACCTTTCTAATGTTGAACCTTTTTTCTTGATTATTTTCAAATATCTACCTACCTAGTTGTCTTTAAGGCCTCCCAACTAGCTCACCCTTCTACTTGCAGCCTATTCCATCTTCTTGACTTTTCTTCATTATTCATTCCCACTAGGATTTGGTATTTTCTGATTTCCAGTCCCATGAAGCTACCCCCCCCCCCAAAAAAAAAGTAAATACTGTATGGACAGACAGAGCTAAAAAAATTTAAATGTGTGACCAGGTTCTGAGATCAGCAGGGAGATGAAGTAGCTTAAAAGAGGTTTTAAAATTTAAAAGTTAAAAGAGGGCTGTCTTTGTAAGCTCCAATATTATATAGTAGTGAGGCTGAATAGCCATGTCATAAATCTTATTAATATTTGTTTTCATATGAAAAAAAATAAAAAAATTACACAAAGACACAATATTTGGGGAATATTAAGGAGGGTGTGCATATTAATTTGCAAGGGAAAAGCCATCACATAGATTTTTAAAAAATAGAGATTTTCACATGCCATTTCTAGGTGCTGTCTCCATGATTTTGTAATTCACTTAGAAGAAACAGTATTAAGTTCTAAAGTGAGAATGTTTTTAATTAGGTTACCGTTCCTAATTAAAGGACAATGGGGGAAAAGCCAGCATCACTGACAGTGAAAGATGTGGTTAAGCAAGTAGTCAGAAAGTAGTCAGTTTTAGAGTTATCTTTTAACCGCACTAATTTCTTTGACAGCTTTTAATGGTACAGCAGGTGATTAATCTTACTTTAAGAATTGGTGTGTTGTTATTTTTTTAAAAAATAGAAACAGTTCTGCTTGGCAGTAACCTCAAATCTGGAGGGGGAGTCCTTAGACAGAATGGCTCCTGCAAAAATCTTTACAAGCCTTGAATGAAGAGGATTCTTTGGGGAAATGGTAGATATCACCAACAAGGAGAATAGTATTGTCTTTCTTCTGTTCCCAGAGTTTTATAATAGAAAGTGGCTTAACAAATTTAATAGTTCTTGATTATTAACTTTAACTCTTCTCATTATAACACAGTGTGTGTGATATATATATATATATATATACATATACATATACATATACATATTGTACCACTCTATATCATACCTAACCTATCCTATGTATCTACCTCTATTTTTGCATGTGTTACGCATCTAAGTCTTAAAGATTCCTATATATGGTTCTTTTCTTTTTTGCCTTGCAAGTATGCCTGCCTGAGCTATAATTCATTGCTAATCCAACTTTTCTCCACCTTGGATTTAGCTGGCTTCTATTGCTGGCTGGTGATCTGGAATATCGGATCTGCATTGCTGGCTGACATTCTGAACTGCTGCCAAAGGGTTGGCTTTGCAAAAACCTTCACTCTGAATTTGGGAGGTAGGAGGAGAAGATGTGATACCAGCTGCTGCCTGGCTGTAGGCTGTCGGCTGTCAGTGTCTCTACTGGAGTGGAAAAGCTGTGGTGTACTGCTTCTCCATTCTGTTCTTGTCTTACTGGTATGCTGGAAATCCACACCTGCTCTTCCTTCACAGTCACCTGCTATAGTGCACTTTATTCTGGCATCTGCTCCCATTTTATCCTACAGCTTCTCCCTCTCTTGTTTTTTCCAAGCAACAAGAATGCTCTTCCAAACCACACTCAGGTGCTAAGGGTTTCTTCCTTTTATAACTGAACCCCAGGTGTGTTGTGGTGGCCTTCATGCTGTCCTGAACTTCAAGGATGACAAAGGCAAGGAAGACCTTGCAAGATTACATTCTTATCCTCCTAATAGTTTTCTATTGATTGTATTTTAATGCACACAATGTCCCTAATAATGAATGTTTATATTCGTTCTAAAAGGTTAGGAAAAACTAACACGTGTAAAGCACATGGATTTTTAAAGCACTTTCACTATAAAAAAGAAATATCATATGGAAGAAAAGGAGTAAATTAATTTTGTTAGCTTTTTTTTTTGCCTTGTGTAAAAATCCTGAAAGATTGCCAAAAAAAATCATGTCCTTCTGCTTCCATCTATTAGTTTCAGAGTCATTGTAGCTGTTACCAAATTGTTGCCCCTTCTGGAAAAAAATACCTAATAGGTACAGTCTGTTAACACAAACAGCACAATTTGTGAGAACCTAAGTTAATATTCTGAACTAAAAAATTACATAATATGATATCATAGATCATCACAATTCTATACTGGTCCTGAGCATAATATATATTGTGATGTATCATTAATACTGAGAAGTCACTTCTGAATTCAAAGAGTGACAACAGAATGTTTTACCAAATGTTTTACCAAAATATTGTCAGAGTTCCAAGTAACACACCCAATGGAATCAAAACTCCAAGGCAGGAATATTCTTCTAAGTATAGATTTATTAGGCATGTCATATTGGCACATCTGTGGAAACCTGACTCTAAACCCCCCACAGGTTTCCCCCTAGTTAAAAGTAAAGTTTTCTTTCCCCTGCCCATGCAATCCATCACATGGTCCAAGGGTCACTTGATCTCAGGTTCCTCACACCTGGTAGGAAAGTCCTTGGTTCTCAGAGGAAATAATTTTATTTTGGCTACAATCCCCCAGCTATCTCTACCTCCCCTCTCCTGTTCCCACAGTTTGACTCATCTCCACTGTGGCAGTCCTGGAGGTGCCGGGGGAAAATGGCTCCGGGGATGACAAATATATATATATATTAAATCAACATAATAATCCTCATAATGAATATTGTCTTCACTGACTAAGCTTCAGACATTCTTTTTCTCAACGGAGATGTTGAGAAAAAGAATTTAAAGTCAAGATAAGCAACTCGTGGTCTAGACTACAGGAGATCTGCCAACTACTTTTTGAAGCTTCTATAAATTGTCATTCTCAAGTTGTGTCACCATTCAGCACTGAAAGAAGTTGACAATATAATTGTAATGGAAGGGAGAATAAAGCAATTGGAATTTCATATACCTAGTTTTAAAAAAAACTGCTGAAACAAACTTCAGTAGTCCACTCTTGTGAGGTCATTGTGTCCTACTTTAGTTCTATATTACTTACAACCTTCAAAAGCTAAAACTACACACACACACACACACACACACACAATTGTTTGCCTCACTTTATGGCAATAATAATTAATGTATCACAAATTGCCATTATCCATGAAAAAGCCTCCGAAATATTCCTATATAAAAATCTTTCACAATCCCATGTGGAATGTTTCAGACAAAGCCTAGTTACTATAGTTTATCTTCATTTCTAATAATTAAATGTGATTCCTGAAATAACAAAGCCAAAAATTGGGAGACAGTAACTATAGTTATTTATTAATGATGACTGTAGCATAATATAGTTTATAAAGCTAGTATTATTTATTATGTACTTTAATAGCTATCAAGGGAGGTGTTGCTTCCAATAAAATAGGAAAATAGATTTGATTGATATTTTAGAAATAGAGTGAATTGTTTTAGTTTGTTTCATATCTGTGTGCTCTATATACTGGTTCTGTGCTTGAAGCAAAATGTATCTATAATATTTTGCAGTGAGATACAGAGTTTAGGTCAATAGTACTGATTGGCCAACCAATTGTAATGAGCCAGAATGTTCACAACATTTTGTAGATGTGAGAGGAAAATTAACTTCAAAAATTTGTGACAAGCAGTTCTTTCATAATCATGGAGCTTCATAGAATTCAATGCTAAACTCAAGATAGTATTTTGGAGGATTGCAGAGAAAGAACATTATTATTTGGCTTTTGCTGCAATAATGGAATGTCATCTATCGTCTATCTATCTATCTATCTATCTATCTATCTATCTATCTATCTATCTATCTATCTTCTATCATCTATCATCTATCTATCATACCTATCTCTGCCGTCTATCTACTAACCTACCTATCCAGCCAGCCAGCCATCCACCCTTCCATCCATGTACAATCTATTTATCTATGTCCTTCTAATGGCAAGGCTCCTCTCTTGACCCTTTCCATTGGATCCTTTCCAGTTTAAATCTGTTTTGCAATAACCAAATAGTTCACTAAAAGAAAAGATTTTAGTGAAACATATCATTTTTTCTTGAACAGTTTCACGTTTTTTTTTCAGCAAAGGAATAAGCAGTCAAGAAATACAGGGCAGACTGGCACTTGATGGAGCAAACATGATGGTGTTGAAAAAGATATACAAATGCCCTGGTGTGTCCATCAAAATCATGCAAATCATTATATTCCCTGTGTCATTCTAATGGTGTGCAACTTGGAAGGAAAGAGAGAAGAACATGACTAGCAACAAGGGGATGACTTGGTTACAATGGAGATAGCAACATTGGAAGATTTGAAAGACCAGGTTAGGGACAGATAGTAATGGATAAAATCTATCTATGCCATTGCTAGGAGTCAGCAATTTCATGATGGCTCATAATCAATCGAGGTACATAAGATCATATTTCAATGCATTTTATTATACAGGAATGAGAACTGGGAACGTAAAGAAAAACTTTAAGCAAGTGGAATGCAATTAGAATAGGTACAGTATCAACTAAAAATGTGTTAAAGTAAAAAGATTGAATCAAGAATGAATTGGTTAGGGTGCACATTAATTACTATCTCAAGCAGTTAAACTATCAGCTTTTATATTTGACAGAAGTTTTGTAAGCCAATAACTAATGTTCTGCACAATGTCTTAATGCATGGCTAATGGATTCATTCTAAAGTCAACCAGATCATTAATTTATGATCATTTAAGCAGGTCAGAATAGCTATTAAATAAATGTGTATCTTGCTAATGCTGTCCTAATTTGCAAGACAGCTGATAATTTCTGAAATGATTCTATCAGTTATGAGAATATAATTGGGTCACTCAGACCTCGGGCTGGGAATTAGAAGAATTTCATTAAAAATAAAAACTTGCATTTCTTTCTTTTTTTCCTTTTCACTAAGATAATTAGATCTTTATTTTTAACAGTATCAGTTGGGATACACAATGGAGCACACTGGAGTATCATATGAAGTACACTATCATATATAAATGTCAGATCTTTGGCATAAGATATGTATATTTGTGGGTCCAATGAGTGTGTATCTACAGCAGAGTATCTGTTGAATGCGTACAGTTTTTGCATTAAGATACCATGTATTTTATTGCCAATATTATTTTGCATACAAAAATACCAGCATTCTTAAAAACCATTTTAAAATTTTGCAGGTATAACATCACACTCTTGCAGATGCTCTCAAAAATTAACTACTAGTCTGCAGTATTTCTGTATTCACTAACCAATATAGAATTAGAATATTATAAATAGAATAGAATGTTAAAATACCTTGCAAGCCAATGTACTGGCAATTTGTTACCAGGTTGTAGTATTTCAAACAACATCCTGAAAACCAGGTGTTTCACTAATGGTATAATTTGTTTCCAAGAACACTTAAGAAACTGACATAGCTGCAATTTAGATACAGAAAAAAATAACTAGAAGTTTTATTACCATTAAATTCTTTCTAATCTACTACTTTATAATACTTGTAAGGTATTAACAGAGACTATTACTGTAATAATATTCATTTTTTACAGCATTGATCTTTCCCAATAACTCATTTGGATTTTTACCTAACTTTAATCTGAAATAAATAAGTTTGACATACTTACAAGTGAAAAAATATATATGAAACAATCATTCAGCTGATAACTCTGTTGATAAATGACAACCAGTTTGGCATAATCATTAAAGTGCTTTTTTGGAAAACAGGAAACTGTGAGTTCTAATCTTCCTGTTGATATGAAAGCCACCCACATGACCTTGGACTCTTTGCCCAATCGAGCACACTCAACACGGAGGGAACTAAATTCCAGTTTGATCAAAGCTTACATGCTTCTGAAGGTTATCTTGCATTTGTATAAAACATTCTATAACTTTATGTTCCAAAAATACTGTTTTTGTTTAGAATTTTTGTTTTTTTCTTTTTCCATGAAACATAAACAACAGTACAACCTTGATAATAATACAACCGCACGGCTCACAGTAATCCAAGGCGTAAAACCATAACTGTAGCCTTAAATCCATCCCAAACAATCACTGAATGACTATAGAACAAGATTCTTCAAAAAAAAAAAAAAAAAGTCAGGATCTTTAATTATTTTATTTTTTTTATTATTATTTTTTTCGATTTGTATACCGCCCCTATTCCGCAGACTCGGGGCGGTTCACAGCAAGTATAAAACATAAATATACAA
>JANHFL010001335.1:35061-66334 GCA_032468155.1 Oxyrhabdium leporinum
TCAACTCTGACACTAGGGGGGCCTTGTTCCCAATAGACCTGGCGTTGCATAACACCAGCCGTGACCGCAGGGCTGAAGACCCCAAACCACCAGGAATCCGAGGTAGGTCTGGAGGGACGGAGCAATTATAATAAAAGTCACAGGTAATAAACAGGATAACTATTTCTTTCAGCAAATTTTAATATTGCTGGGGCATAAGATACTGTAATAGAAGTTTTAATCATGTTACATTGATGTATCATTGAAGTTTAGATAACGATACTGAAAAAAAAATGAACCAAGACTGATGTCCATTTTTTAAATAGTCTATTTGTGCTACGAGAGATGTAAAAACAAAAACAAAAATCACCTGATCCACACCCTTGAGCACCCTTCACATTCCATGCTGCCCTGCTGACACTTCCTAATCACTCGGCACTTCTCGCATAACCCAACGCAGTTTTACTGACCTAGGACCTTTTACACCACCCTATGCACCCTCCTTTACTTTCATGTATGTCACATGCACCTGCACACATTCTTCACATCCCACACTATCCTCTGTATCTGCTTCATGACCAGCTCATGCACTTTACAGAATACTATAGTTGGAAGGGATGTTGGACTAGAAGACCAAACCCCTGCTCAAGCAAAAGACCCTATACCATTCCAGACAAGCGACTGTCCAGTCTCTTCTTGAAAACCTCCAGTGATGGGGCACCCACAACTTTCAGATGCAAGACATTCAACTGATTAATTGTTCTCAGAGTCAAGAAATTTCTCCTTAGTTCTAGGTTGGATCTCTAATTATCTTTCATCTGTTACTTCTAGTCCTGGGGTGCTTTGAATAGGTAGACCTCCTTTTTTCTATGATAGTCCCTCAAATATTGGAAGACTGCTATAATGTCACTCCTAGCTATCATGTCATTCACATACTCTTCCTCTCCCTTACCCTTCCTCTTCCACACACCCTCATACTCAAGCATACTTCTCATACACCTTTCCCCACCAACATGGCACTCTCTGTGCACCATCATATATCCTTGCATCTCCTCATATCTTAAAAAGCAACAGATTCTTTGAACAGTGATAGCAAATGCTTTTCCTCTCATGTTTGTTCCTGGGTGACCATGACTGTTTTACAGAAAGGACGTTTTCTAGTACAGCACCTTCTGCCTAGTAGTTTTACATTTACACTTTTATCCCATGGATTCTATATCCCCATTTGAGTAAAAGACATAAACAAGTCAGCATTCTTGGTGACTTGTTTCAATATGCCAAATGCTTCTGTTGTTTTTGTTGTTGTTTTTTGCAACAGTATGGCATTAGGTATGACTCTGACTAATACAACCCGATTCAAAATAACTTTTTTTTAAAATGCCAAGATAGAAAAGTTCTGTTGTGTTGAGGTTTTGAGCATTTGTGTTGATTTTAAAAAAAAAAATATATGCACGGGGTAATTTTACAATGGTTTTAATTGGTTTTTCAATAATGAATGAAATTAGAAATCCCAGTTCTATCATTATTTTAGTTTGTGTGTATGTAAGTGGGGTGTTTTATATGTTCCCTTGAAGGGCAGAACAACAGAGATGCCAGCTGTGGATAATAACAGCCTTTAATTGCATTAAGAAGCAAGGAAAAAAAATGGATGCATAAATTTATTCAAGAAACAATAATGAAATCTTAGAAATTTCAAGACTTCATGACAAAGATAAATGAGTTTTATTTTGTTCTGTTTTATTTTAAAAAAGCAGAATACTTACAATGGCTAAAAGTGATAATACTTCAAATTCAGAAAAAGAGACTTCAGTGGACATTCCATGTAGGAAAATACATATTCTAAATCTTGGTGTATCTACATGTTTTCTCAACTTCATTGAGAAAACCCAAGGAGTCCCAGTTATCTCTATCTGCTCAATACAGAGTACACACTATGCTTTATTGGTTTTTCTTCAGTTTTTAACACCAAGTTGGTTTTGTTTTTTGTTGTTCCCCCATTAGCTACTCCTAAAAAGGCAAAACTAAAGAGATGCTATGTTTCTTAGAAGTCAATAGCCAGTAGCAATATTCATAAGGAAAATTAATGATGGTGTTTATGCAAATTCAATTAACACTGAATGAACTACGAAAGGTAATATCACCTTGAGTTGAGCCTGAATCCTGTTGATATGACCCTGTTGCTTTCTTGGCACAAATATGAAAATGGTTTGCAATTATCTTCCTCTAAATATTTTTCAACTTCTCACCCTGGAATTTCCATCCATGTATACAAGGCCAATCCTGTTTATCTTTCTAAACTCCACTAAGGTACTGTCTTAAAAGTTATGGTTACCATTTGACCCAAGAAAAAGATAGAAAAGTACTGAGGCACTTCCAGTTCATTTAGCAATATGTTAAACTCTAGACTGTGGGTGTTTTACTGTATATTTTATGCTGATACTGCAGACTGCTGAAAACCTTCTGAAAGGTACAAATTTAAAGGGGAAAAAGGGAGGTAGGGGGAGACCTGGGATTTGTAGTCTAACCATGTTAATAATAAATAATAAATAGTAAATAATAAATAGTCTAACATTATTAATAATAAAAATTAAATGGAAACAAAATATGTTTGGGACTCCTTCTCTCCTGACATGCAAGGCTTCTCCAAATTAATTCAGTTTTTAAACTTATAAAGTTATCCCCTGTCCAGTCAAGTCCAAATCTAGGGGGAGGTGCTCATCTCCGTTTCTTAGCTGAGGGACCAGGTGTTATCCATAGACACTTCCATGGTCATGTGGTGTCATAATTATATGCCAAGGTGCATGTAACATTGTTAGCTTCCCACCAAAGTGGTAGATAAATAGGTACCATATCTGCATGCTTTCGAACTGCTATGTGGGCAGGTACTAGGGCAGTAATAGAAAGTCACCCTCTTGTGTGGTGCTTAGGTCTCGAACCTGGGTTGTCAGCTGAAAACTGACAAACTCAATGTCTTTAACAACTGAGCCATTGCACCTAGAAAGTCAGAAAATGGAGCAAAACAAATTTCCAAGGGGGAGATTCCTATTCCATAAGACATTACCTCCAAAGAAAGAGGAAAAGGCTGTTAAATTTGCTTTAATTTTACAGAGGAACTAAATAGTTTCTTCCCAACCTATTTAACTTCAGGAGTTTGTTTACCCTACAGTAGTATAGAATACTAGGAAAGCATATTTCAGAGCACTGCTTGTCTCTCTGGTGTCAAATAGAAAGAACGATATGCACAAACACATTGCTGAAGGATCAGAAACAATTAGAATCAAGGCATAAACTTAGCCCAGTTATTTATTTATTTTTAACTTAGAACAATGATGGCTAACCTTTTCGGCACCAAGTGCCCAAAGCACATGTGTGTGTGCACAAATGCACGCATGTGCATGCAAGCCCCAAATGCAATACATGTGCATTCCTTGTGCATGCCCCCTGTGCATGCGTGTGCATCCCTGTGCATGCGCCCCATCCCGAGCATGCATGCATGTCCCCCGCATGCACCCCCCTGCCCTTACCCGTATGCACGGCAGAGACCAAAAGACCAAATGGCTGGTGGGAGGCACGACCGCATGGACGGCAGAACTGAGCTGGAGCGACAGCTCACATGCCTGCAGATAGGGCTCTGAATTGCACATCTGACAGCATGCTATAGGTTCGCCATCACGGACTTAGAATAAAAGATTAAAAAAAACAATTTGTAATCCACTGGATTGAATGAGACTTACAGGAAGATGAATTTTGATCTCATCTGATTGCATGATCTGGGATGAGTTTAAGCCAGTGAGTCCTGAGGAAGGGTTCAGGGTCCTCTGTGCTATCACCTTCGCCACCTGTTTACATCATTCAGGGCCTCTCCCCATCCATAAAAATACCCATGGAGGTGATCATATAAAGGCAGTAGTATACCTCCTCCTTAAAAGACCATCTCCAGACCAAGATTTTTGATAACTATTATCCAAAATTCAACTGTCCCTTGCTGAGGCAGGCTGTTGAGAAGATGGTTGGTCTGCAACTCTGCAGGAAATGGGTTATCCAGTCCCATCTCAATTAGGTTTCAGACTGGGATTCAGTAGTGAGATACCTTTGATCATGCTTGTAGATAACCTACAGAGCAGAGATGGTGCATTGAGCTTTGTGCTGTTTGAACTGTCATCATTTTCAATATCATCAAAGTATCAGTATACTTCTTCATGGACTGAAGGTTGGGGTTTAGGTTAATGGGGATATTCTTTGTCCTTCGATGGAGTAAAACCTCCTTATTCAAAGCTACTATATAATCTGGGGTTCTTAATGCCACTCCTAAGAGTTAAAAACAATTACAGCTGGAGGGCACTCTAGAAACAATAACACATAAAACCTATGCATTTGCAGAGAATGAAATATACATTTACCTTATTATCTTATCCCAAAATAGTTATGAAAAATCACCCAGTTATATCAAATTAACACATCTCTGTTTCCATCTTGTTACAGTTTTCCTTTTCTTGTACACATAACTATGTTTAATAGCATTAAGATTTATGATTCTGGCAACTTTCTGGAGACAGTGCAGATCTAATTCTAAATTATTCAATTTTCTTACCCTCTAATTTGCCTCATTATATTAAGTCCCACTGACATTAATGGGACTGCCTCCTAAAGCAATGTTTTAAGGTCTAGAATTTAGGTAGCAGGAGATTCAATAATATAACTGACTTCTGTTTTTATGTTTGCCATGTTCCATGAGTGTGGGGAGAAACCAGACAGGAATATTATACACGTCACTAAGAAAAGAAGAAAGTGATTTTCCTTTCTCTGTTCCACAGAACAAACTTGACCAAAACACTTGCTCTGGATAACAGTACTCAGTTTTAACGAAAATGTATCTTTCATTTTGTTTTGGGTTCTTTTTAAGAACATTTGCAGTAAACTGTAGTTGTACAAACGATCATAGTGAAATCTGTTAAAACTCAATATGAATTAAATCAGGATGGGCTATTTTACCTCTGTATTTTACACACTTGTAAGCCCATGGCAAATTGGATATTATGCATGCACAAAAGAGGATAATGAGATAAACAGAGAGGTTCTGTCCACTGCATAAGAAATTTGCTAAAACAGAGTCCACTGAACCCAAGAATTATCCTAACTACATAGCATGGTAGTTAAGTATGAGCATTTGAATTGATTCCATAGAAATAACATGTTTTTAAACACACACACACACACACATACACACATTATATCTTCTGATAAAACCCACACATTTCAATCTGGTCTTCTGTGGATGATGGGATTTATTTATTGCTCTTATTCATTATTAAACATTAGTCCATAGTTCCATATCTTATTACTAATCATCACATCAGTTCTAGATGAATAAAGGAGAATATTTATAGCTCAGGTTGAAATGAGGGGTGCTTGGTGCTCCCTGAGCTTGGTTGTTTTCCTACACACATTTCATTACCCAGATTAGGTAACATTATCAGTTCTAGTATAGAGTGGGGTTTACTGTCAGTTTATATTTGTATGGCTTGCCCTATTAGTGTTGGTGTAAATGTTCTTTGGTTGGCCTGTTTACTGTTATCTTGTTTGTCAGTTCTTTGACTGGGGAATTGTTTACTTTTGATTGTGGTCTGATGTTAATCCTGGGGATAATCTGTGCTCATTTGGGTGTTGATTTATGGTGAGGAGATGTTTGCTGATTGTCTCTTTTGACCAATATGTAAAAGTTGTTTATGTCTATGTGTCTATCAATGGTTAATTTGTCAGAGTGCTAAGCTTCTAGAAATTATCTACTGTTTTTTTAACTTGGCTTAGTCTAGGATGGTCACAGTTTCCAGTTGAAACAATGGTTAAACTATGGTTAAGTTTGATGTATCCCATGAAAACTCATAGGAATATTTCCTTTGTATAAAACCATTTGATAGATAAGATTGGGGGAGAGGAGAGGCAGTCCCTGGATGTGTTTTATTAGGATAACATTCTTTCAAATACAATAATTAATTTATCCTTCTTTGCAAAATGTCCATTAGTAATTAGTAATTTAATTAGAATATTAACGCCATCTTTAACAATAATTAATATAATGACCTTTTTTATCTTTAGATGGACCACTTGGGCAACAATAGTATTGCATGGAAATGTTAGTTAAAATTACATCAGGAGCTTAACATTCTAATTAGTTGGCTTTACTTTTTCTAATGTCCTTTATAAATGCTTTCTAGGATTAAATTTCACACTGAATTTGAGTCAAATTTTATGACTACTTCAGTGACACTTATCCAAACTAATAGATTTTTTTTAATCTTGCTAATTCTGGATAAATATCCTATTATAGGACAATTGATATAAGCTTGAACAGCTGGGAGAAGATTCCTGAGTCTCTGTACTATGTAAAATAACATAATCTAAGAAATGGTAAGCAGATCAATGTATTTCTATTCCCAGATTGTAACATTCATCCTCTTTCTACACTGTGTAAGTGGGGGGAAAGAATCTTGGATGAAAATACTTAGGTATGTGAGTACATTTATAAACACACTTTAAATATATGTATACGGTATATTCTAAATTATTTTTATTTTTAGGGATGAATTATAACATTATCTTTCTTAGCTAAAAACTGTGTCACAGAATTTAGTCATGTGAAAAATCTAAACAATGCATCATTGTGACAAAATTTATTTTATAGTCTGTAAATCGTGTAAATTCATATCAGCATTCATAAAATCTGAACCAGTGATCATAGGGTCCCTGTGTGTTGGGAACTAAATCATCTAAAGCCCTAATTAAAATTCCTGGATGCCTGAACATTTTGACAATTATAATTTGACTACTATGAGTGTAAAGATTAAGGAAGGCTGGCATATACAATGATTTACTCACTGAATTTTTCCTTGAATCAAGACAAGGGAAGATTGCAATAGTCAAACAACCACAGGGACATTTTTTAAAAGTCTTTCGAATTGTAGGGAGGCAGACAGGACTTTGAAAAAGATGACACACTTTTGAAAGTCTGCCAAGATTACTGAGATAGACAAGTGTTATCACAACAAATTTTGAGATGCTATAGCAAAGAAGAAAAACATTACTATGTGTAGTGGACAAACAGACTTGGCTGATGATACAAGAAACCGAAATTAGAGAGTGTGCAAAATTTGATTTGGAGATTGGTATTTAATAGTTTTAGATACTTTTACTTTGCTGTAATTTGTTGTTCATGTTTAATATATTTTTTACAATAAATTGAACTGATTGCTTGATTTGGAGACCAAAATTGGAGAATATACAGCAATGGAAAAAGTAACACTATATATTCATAACAGAAGCCTAACTAAACTCAGGCAGAAATTTGTTATTTATATACATTATATATTATGCCTTATATACCTTATATAAAATTATATATTTTATATCATTAAAGAGAAAACCAACCTAGAACTAAGGAGAAATTTCCTGACAGTCAGAACAATTAATTAGCTTACCTTCAGAAGTTGTGAATGCTCCAACACTGGAAGTTTTTAACAAGTCTAGTCTACACCTGTATACTGCATGAGCCAGAAAGAGGGCTGTGAAAATATCTACAGACCCTTAGCATAAACTGTTTCAACTTCTACCTTCAAAACAATGCTATAAGGAATTGCATGTCAGAACAACTAGACAGAAGGACAGTTTCTTCCCCCATGCCATCACAACTGATTCCCACAACACTGTCAAACTATCTAGAAAGGCAGTACTACCATCATTATTCTCATCTTCCTTATTACCTATCTTCTTATGACTATAACTTTGTTCTTTGTATCTTATTATTTACTTAGTATCCTAATATGATTTATGTTGATTGCTAAATAATGATCTATTGCTACTGTTGTATGTACACTGAGAGCTTATGCACCAGAGACAAATTCCTTCTGTGTTTAATCACCGTTCTCCAATAATTCTGTTCTGTTCTGTTCTATTCTATTCTACCCTACCCTACCCTACTCTTTCATCTCTGTTTGAGCTACACTGTTAAAATGGCATCAGTAAAAATCCCAACAAAGCATAGAATAGCTTCCAAAAATGCCCTCCCCTCTTCTTTTTTTTTCCTTTGCTATAAAACTTTAAAGATCAGACAAGTTGATCCAGTGTGTTCAGAGAGGTAAAGTCACATCCATTATGCAATCCTCCAAAGAATAAACATGCTAAATAAATAAATTAGCAGATTGTCCAGCATTATCTCCTTGAAACCTCATGCAGAAGATTAGAAAATAAAGAAAAGAACAAATGTCAAAATAAATAATGCAAACTAACCAACTTTAGTTATTCTATACACACTAATGAGGATTAATTATAAATCTCCTAGAGCTCAAAGACGCACAGTTCAAAAACCTTTATAGCCATTTTAAAGAGATCCATTTGTTTTGTTTTAATTTGATTGGTTTTGTGTTATTGTTCATATTGTGGTTGTACCAGAAAAGATTCACTTAACTCACTCATCTGGGTTTGCATTACTCAATTGCCACATTTATATATTATTTGAAATAATGCCTTAATGAAATGATAGCTGACATGAAAGTTGCATTTATCTTTTTAAGATGCATATTTCTGTGGCCACGTCTTTTTTAGAGTTAATGCATTAATTATGGCTCCATAGCTTATTTCTTTACTTTCTGATAAGGAAAGAAACAGAATCATGAGGGCATTAATTATTTCTCAGCATTACATGCATGCAATAAAAATATCAGCAATTTTAAATCTGAAGCAAACAATTGCCATTGGGCATGGGAAATGATCTGAAGTATTTTTTTTTTAAAATATGTGTTTGTTCCTGTGCAATATGCAGAAATGTATTTCTTTATTATAGCAAATCATTTTAAGGCAAACCAGAAACCATGTTTGGATTAACTACTTACATGTTTTGTGACCACAGTTAGAACAGCAATTTGGTTCTTAAACAAAGCAATTTCTAAGTGAAACCACAAGTGTACTTCCTTCATGGTTTTCCTTCAGCTCTCCTTTGCTTTTCAGACTTCGAAGGTCATTAGCAGGGGGATTTGTTGAAAAGTTACTTTTTCATTACTGTTCTAACTATGAATGGGCAGCAAGCAAGATGGTCGCTAAACAAGAACTATTTGTAGGGATATTTCAATCTTCTCAGGTTGCAGCACCAGTTAATTTAAAAAAATAAATATTCTGGAAAACCCCACCACCACCAATCAGAAGACTAAGCAATGAGTAATTTTTAGGAGGGAGTTTGAAATATCAGTAAAGTAACTTCACACTTTTCATTCCATCTTAAAAAAAAATATGAATGTTTTTACTGTGTTTCAATAAACATTTCCACCCCACTTGATGTTTCACAGAATATCCAGACTCTTGTATAAACGTGGGGATTGGGAGCATCTTTTCTAGTACATTGGGAAAATGAGCAACCCCTTTAGTTATATTGGTCATATTTTATTTTAGTGTTTTATTTCAATTAAATTAGTTATTATAATTCAAACATCTCCAAAAACACTGCAACTTTCAAAACCAAATTGCAATGATGTAACTGTGATGTAAGATGTAGTTATTTGGTGTCGTCTGAATGTATACTGAAGAGAAGTAAATAAATCTCTCCCAAAGTAAAAGAACAAGGAAATAGGTTGGGAAGGAAAAATAGCTGCCAAAATATCTGTTTTGGTTTTTTTTTGTCCACATAATTCTGAATGTGAAGAATAAAAATTGCTCTCTTTGCCATCTGATTACAATGCCTGGCAAAATGTCATAAAGCAAAAAGAAAAGCAATGAAGACAACCAACTAATCAAGAAAATATATTGAGTACACAGCCTCTGTGCTGTTGAGAATTTGAAAGCCAGACTGTTATTTAGCCTCTTTCATAAGAGGCCTCTGTCTCGAACCCCTGACAGAGCAAACCTGCCACAATCCATATTGAAAAATATTTTGTTAGGAAAGAATTATAGGAAACATCCTTCATGTTCCAGCGCTGTACAAACAAATAAATACTCATATCTCTGGCATTTAGGGAAAAATATGGTCTGTGCTCCTGTCTTGTAGGCTCAAGTTTATTTAGCTTTCTTGCATGTAGAGGCTATAAATGGAAATAAATACAAATATTATCTACTTCTGTGTCTGAAGAGGTACTGTCTGAGATTCTAGAACGGGGTGTCAAACTCACATCATCACAATGGCGTCACGTGATGTATTGGGACTTTTTTCCCCTTCGCTAAACTGAGCGTGAGCATGGCCAGCACATGATGCATCCGGCCCAGAGGCTGGGAGTTTGACCGTCCTGTTCTAAAATCATACATAGTCTTCTTCAGCTTTGTCAAGTATGTGCACCCCTTATTGCCTTCCCTTGCACCTAGTCCCAGAATGACTGAATGGGCTCTGCAAGAATTGAGTCTCTTACCTAATACAAGATCTTTGGAGGAAGTATTTAATGCCCATCTAGAATCCTACATACTTTAAGAAGGTGCTAGCAGCAGTTACCAGTGTTCTAATTTGCAGGTTAAACATTTGGATACCAGATGCCTCACAATTACAAGGGCTGGGGAAAATGTATTTCTTGTCCTAGGTTTAGTGAAGTGGAACAGTTTGCTTTCATAAGTTGTGGGTGCTCCATCACTGGACGTTTTTAAGAAGAGACTGGACAGCCATTTGTCTAAAATATTATAGGGCATGGGTATCAAAATTGCGATGTCACGTCATGTTCACGTGACATATTGTGACTTTTTTCCCCTTTGCTAAACCGGAGGTGGGCGTGGCCAGCGTGTGATGCATTCGGTCCATGGGCCACAAGTTTGACACCCCTGATATAGGGTCTTCTACTTGAGCAGGGGGTAGGACTAGAAGACCTCCAAGGTCCATTCCAACTTTGTTATTTTGTTATTTATGGAAACAAATGTATAGCTACTGTTTTAACTCTCTTGAGAAGCCTGTTTCACCTATCTGCTTAACAAGGGGACTCTCACCCTGAACTCTAGTCTGCAACAGTTTTGTTCAAGCTATCCATGATTTAATAAAATTTGAGGAACAAGCTGATATCAGACTCTCTTTGTTTTTCAACCAGACTGCATCTGCTAACATTTGGACCTGCCCAGTTATCTAATCTTCGAGAATAATTATTATACTGATTAAATAAATGACACCAAGAGCCTATTTCCAATGCAAATAAGAACCAAGTGTTATAGGAACTATGCTACCTATTTTGATTTATTCGTGAGAAGGGAAAATTTCTTGCAAGTGACCATTTTTTTTAAAAAATGCAGAAGTTCCTGACTCATCATCTCCCTCATGTGAAGGCCATATAATATCAGAGAAAAATATCTCAGTTAAAGGTTAAAATAAAATAGTCCTATTCAATTTAGCCAAAGTAATGGGATTTAAGTGCCACTAATCGCTGATTACATTCATTTCCAATTCATGTCTTGTACCATATTAGTGCATAGCTAATACTAAACTCTAATGTTGTTTGTTTGGTTCATGGATAATGCTAATTGGTTCCTAATGAAGTTTGTTTTTGGTTTAGAATGTCATGATTAATGTGAATTATGAAGGCTTGTGGGGGATTATAAACCCTGATATCTGTAAATTGAATTCAAAATCTTGTCTTCTCCCTGTGATGTTATAAGTCTGCCTTTCTATTTTGCCTGTTTCTTCTGGATATTAGTATAAGCAATGTGTAAAACATATCAGAATTGATTGAACAAGCCATAGTGATTTTGTTCATCTGCGGCTATGGTCTGGAACATTTAACAAACTATGGTTAAAAGAATTATGAGCATTATGAGTAAGTGCAGCCTGAGGTTTTTTTTTTTCCCCTTTGGTATATGTATGAAAATCTTCCGTCAATCTAGATAAGCTCTTGTTGTGTAATTTTGAAACTTTGATAGATGTTTTAACATTAAAATTTGAGTAAGACAACTGTCAGAGCTTGAGGCATTATGATGACACGTATAAATGTCCCTACTTTAGTCTCCAAGCTCATTAATGCTTTCTAACAAGAAGACAATTATTTTAAGCCACCAGGAATGACATTTATGCATTTATGAGAATTGCTTTGCTTATAAACCTCTGAGCTTTGCAGAGATTGAATATGTTTGCATGTATCTTGTGGCTATATGAAGAAGGAGTGTCATAAAGAATGTATTTAGATTTATCTTCATAGGAAAACTTTTATTGAATATGCCTGGAAGCCATGGCAGCCCATGAATCTTTTTAATTGTGTTTTTAATGAATGCTGTGGATCAGTGATGTTTGGCTTCATGAATCCCCCAAGTCTTCACAAATCATCTTCATATTTTCCTTATTTGGATTGAAAGATTTGGTTTGAGGAAAGCAAGCTCTAATGTTGCCCTCTCTACAGGTATATAGATGTAGATAAATTCACTCAGAGGGAAAACTAAAATGCCACAACAATTGAAGCACTATTGACTTTCAGGTAAACATGAAAACTTCAAAGCAGCAACCTTTGAAGTCTTAAACAATTTATTGCTTGTTGACTCACCGGCTAGCAGTGGAAGAAGATTATAGAGGAAAAGACAAGGATTGTTATGTTTGACTGTTAGAAATACCTAATTTAGAAAGGCCACAGTTTCCCCGGAAGGCTAAAGCTGAGGTGAGTGGAAATATCCCCATAAACCTTTTCCTTTATGGCCATGGTAAAACAACATTGACATATATCGTGCTGATTGGAAACACTCCTCTGTAGCCTAAAGAAAATTTAACCAGCACTGTATGCCTTATGCCTTTGCTGAAATGTCTCTTTCACTAGGCTGTATAAACCTTTGCATGGAAAAACACACTGACTGAGCAGTGGAGGCCACCTGCAGGTTTTCTCCAAGTAACATTGCTTCTCTTTTCTCAGAATACTGAAATATGGGCAAAGGAAGAATATAGAATAATATTTTTTTTCACAAAATACTTGGAGACACTACTGACCCAGTGAAATACAAGATTAGATTTCACAGACATTTATGTTGATGCTGTGTGTGTTTTGTTTTTGTTTTTAAAAAAATCCTCACCAACCTACCTCCTCTTTAAACATCCAGCATACTGGTAGTAGATTAGTATTCTTGCTCCATTACAACAAGGGCGAAGACTGAAATTAATAGGATTTTTCTAAATGTTACTTGCATTGATTATCTTCACCTTTACCTATGTTTATTTCCGTCAGTACCATTTTTAATAACTCTGCAAGACAGATAACTACTATCTGTTTCAGGAACTACAGCAATCTATCTTCTACAAAAGACCTAGGAAAGTACCCCACAATTATTATTATTATTTTTATTCTGCAGATGACTATAAGATTAACCCAACTACTTTTCTGAAAGGTGTCTGTATAGTTTTCCCTTCCCCTTTTCACTATATATTTTCAAAGTTTCATTTAGATATTAAATCAATTTTCAGAAGTTTTGATGACAATATGCTTTAACTCTTTATTTTTAAGAATAATTTAAATATAGGAATGCCTTATTAAATCATCTTGGATATGCCCTGAAAACAACATTCCAAAAACTGGACAAAAACAAATAAAACGTATTGCCAAATTGAATTCAAACTTTTAACAATGTTGAATGTTTAGCTTTCTGGGTTATTTGGGCCTTGCCTCAAAATTATGTATCCAGAATCAATTTAATACAGTTGCATTGTGGAATTTCTGAAGAATGAATAAACTTGAATAAAGTCTATGTTGGTCTAATCATCTCCTTTAGCATCATCATGACAGAGATTGCCTAGATGGCCAGTACTGGAGTGATATAACCCACTTATTTTTATAAAATGATAGCAATAGCACTTAGTCTTATATACTGCTTCATAATGCTTTACAGCCCTCTCTAAGTGGTTTACAGAGTCATCATATTGCCCCCAATGATCTGGGTGCTCATTTTACCAACCTCAAAAGGATGGAAGGCTGAGTCAACTTTGAGCCAGTCAGTATTGAACTCCTGGCTGTGGGCAGGGTTAGCCTGTAATACTCTATTCTAACCACTGTGCCACCAAGGTACATGGTATATGTCACTGGAGAAACTGTCTAGAATGCATAAAAATATATCAAATTTATGCTGGGAATGTGAACAAGAGGGTACATTTCATCATGTTGGTGACATGCAAAAAATATACAATTGATACTAGAGGCTTTTTTTGTGGGCGGTGATTGATAAAATGTTGGAAAAAGTCATGGAACTATATTTTTATACAGGAAAACTGCAGCAAGATTATTACATGCTCAAAAGTGGAAAGATTTGACATTACCTACAATGGTGGAATGGACAGTGAAGATGGGATTTGTAGAGATGGCCAAATGGAGACTTTGGTTAGAGAAAACCAGAATATCTAAGTTTAGTACTGACTGGAAACCCCTTACCGATTTTTTTGTGTGAAACTTTTTAAAAAAAAAAATTTTTTTTTAATACATGCTTTTAATGATTAGAAAAAAAATAGATTACAGAAAAAGTGAAAGTCATGCTGTAACCATAGAATAAATAATAAGTTCATATGCATACTTACAATTGCTGTAAAGAAAATTGGAAGGTTTATATTTTATTTCTTTTTCCCCGCAGATTTCGCTTTATCTTTTTTCTTCTATCTTTTCTTTAAATATTGCATTCTGATGTTTATCTTTATTAAAATCTTAATTAAGTCATTTTTAAAAAAAAAAAAAAAGAATACTCTTTTAGGAATGTGCAAAATTATTTCTTCCTGTAGTTCTTCGCTCGTCAGTGAAAACAGGTTCTCTTCAATGGAGGCATCGTAGCGGTTTAGAGGGAAATGTTGTCTTGAAGGACCTGCAGGAAAACAGAAACAGGAAAGATATTCAGATGCATGTTTCTAAGTATGCTTAGTTTCCAAAAATGTAGAAATCTATCAAAGGAACCAGAAGGAGATTTTTTCTTCTTCTTCTTCTTCTTCAAAGTGACACTTTGGTGAAGCTTTCAGGGAAGTGCCTTTAAGGCACAAACAAGAAAGAAAGAATTTTAGCTCCACGCTTCTAAAGATATGAATTTTCAAAAAAAAAAAATGTAGTTATAAGGAGAGGCATGAAAAGGAGATAAAGTGTTCCCAGTTCTAAAAGTCGTATTATAATGAAATTCAACCCCAGTATTTTCTATTTAACAAGAGTACTCTTCTCATATTTGACAACTTCTGTTTAAATCAGGATGCCTGATCTAAATCATTATTTGCCAAGCTTACACTTCCCCCTCTTTTTGTGACCCCTAAAAATTGATGTCATCCCATTAGATATTGATGGCATAATTTCCCACTACTTTTTGGCAGAAAAATCAATAAAGTCAGAGTGTCAAGACTTCATTGACTTTTAAAAATAAGCAAGATGTAATGACGGAGGAAAGGCATGAAACTTCTTTGCCTGTCTTCTCATAGTGATGTTATTATCTTTTTTTTTTCTCTTTTAACTTTGACTGCTGAAAAATATTAATAATAAAAAGGCCCCATTTGCATGAAAGTTCCAGCTCTTAGACTGGTTTGAAGTGGTCAACAAGTGAAGGGATAAGCATTGAGGAAATAGATCTAAATGGGTAGAGCTGAAAATATCATTGCTGCAGTAACTGGGATCATGAAGGACGAGATCTGAAAATGATACAAAATGGGTTACATAAAGTCACTTATTTAAAATAATCATTAATGAGAATAATCATTGGAAAAAAAGAGGCTTAATTCCAAACACAATTTATGATCACAATTGAACTCAATGTTTCTTCTGAGACAACTGTCAAGTGAGTTTTTCCCCATCTTACGACCTTTTTTTACCACAGTTGTTAAGTGAATCACTGCAGTTGTGAAGTTAGTAACATGGTTGTTAAGTGTATCTGGCTCTCCCATTGACTTTGCTTGTCAAAAGGTCACACAAGGTGATCATATAACCCCAGGACACTGCAACCGTCATAAATAGGAGTCAGTTGCCAAGCGTCTGAATTTTGATCGTGTGACCATGAGGATGCTGCAATGGCCATGTGAAAAATGGTCATAAGTCACTTTTTTTCAGTGTAGTTGTAACTTTGAATGGTCACTAAAGAAACTATTATAAGCCTAGAGCTACCTGTAGGAACATATAAGTCCTTCCTCCACTGCTGAGTTGAAACCTTTCCAGCCATCCTTGACTTGGCATAAAATTTTAACAGCATATAATTTATTCTCATCACCAATCCCTATCCAGCTTCAATTGCTTTGTTTGTAGTCATGGCAACTACCCAGCTTAACCCACCACCACCACACACACACACACACAATACACATGTACATAATGAGTGACAAAGCTTGGTCAATGTTGGAAGAAGGCAGAAAACTCTACTTTAATAATACAGCACAATAAAGACAATTTAAGGATGTCTCACTCAGAGGTTGGGAATGAGATGAAAGCAACATCATGGGGATACAGCAAAGCAATGCTATTGCCAGGACCTGTTTGAAGCATGGTTAGTTGCAAGAGTGAAATGAGCCATGGTGACTTCAAGCAATGCTTGGGCCTCCATGGGTTTGGAATATAAAGAAAAACTCTGCTAGAAATTGTTTACTGACTGGTGCAAATATATTTCTCTTTCCCCTTCATATCCTGTCCAGAGGTATTCTCCTTTTAAATGCACTTCAATTTTACAGAACTTGCTATCCTCAGTGGAGTCTTTTTTCATTTTCAAAGGAAGATTTTTGACCATTCTGTATAACACCCTGTGCTACCCTTTTCTTTATATTTCTTTTTAAACTTCTTTTTAAAAAGAAAGGAAACTCCACTGACAAAGAACTGTGGGACCCTTATGATAAGATATGAAATAACATACATCTCGTTTATCTCCAGCCACTGATAAAAATGAATAAGTAAACAGTTTGAAGTATACATAACATCTTTTCCTCCACCTTGTTATCTCTTAAGTTTCACTGTGTAATATTAAGACAGAAAAAAAGATATGTTCTTATATATTGCACCTCCTTAAAATGCTGAATGGAAATTATGACAATAAAAACAGTTTAACAAAGCAATAGATTAAGGAACTGAGAGGCAAGCCCCACTGAATTCAATAAAATTTGACTCCATCACAAAAGTATACAATGTGAAGCCCTTCAAATCCTTTGTTACTGAATTCTAATTGTGTTAGGATATAAACCCTGAAACATTTAGTTATATGTGGAGTGGTCATATGAATTGTGTTTAATTACTTACATTTCAATTTAATTAAGTAAAAATTGAAATGAAATTACATCCAATTACTTTTGCCTACTCATCTCTTTGTTCTAGCCCACCTATTTATTGGAAGAAGATGCTTGGTCTACTTGTTGACTAAATATGTTCAGTCTGTTGAAATAATCTGTAGGGCGTCTGCAAAATTTGATACCAAATTGTAATGTACCAGAAGGAAATAATGTGAAAATGGAGATTATTCATATTCACTCTATAATTTTAATTAGATATCACTATAGATTAAGTCAAATTTAGTTTTCAGCTTTATCCCATTCACTTTTTGATGCTTACCATTTTCAGCCAAAGCCTACTTTTCCTCAGAACAATTGCCCAGATTGGTCTAAGATTTTGGGCAAGCACAAACCCAGGGTTAGTTTTACAAGCAAGATTTGCTTCCACTGCTAAAGAAACTTTTGATTTCTGTGTGTTTCTCAGGGTGCTTCAGAATTTCTTTGGAGTGATATGAGCCTGCCTTATAATTGTATGTAGTTAAAGATGTGGTTTTCTATTACTCATCTCCTTGACATCTATAGCCTCTGTATCTAACTAGACCTCTTGATCTTAAAAAACCTCATAGAAAGTAAATCCTTTTTGATGTCTTCCTCTGGGGATTATTTGAAGTATGGCAAAAAAAAATTGTTTCCCATTAAACTGAATGTGAATTTGGGAACCCTTTACAGCACAGGATTGCCTGTAGTACCCACAGAGGTTTGTCATCGTTGCACCTTTGCTCCATTCCCAAATGTTTGGGGGAGGGGGGGTTTAAAAAAATCTTCCTACAAGATTTCAGCAGAAGATATCCTGCTTGTACTATCAATAGCTCTATTTCATGTTCAAAACATGGCACACAAAACACCCACTGTGCACTTGGAATAACTAGAGATGGGTGAAGGTGCTCTGTGTCTAAAACATGCTACTTACCAATATTCTACTCCAAATAATGAACATAAGCAAACTATTTTGTTTGGAAATGGTCTGAAATGTGATTTTGTTCAAGGGGGAGGAATAGCAGGAAAGATAAGGTTGAGGATGTCACTTGGCAGTGGCATGAATAGACTAGAGGCTCAGATAGGGAGACACATTTTTGTCCAACATTCTTTGTAAAAATTACTCTAGGACCCCTCCAGATTTTGAAACCTGATACAATAAAATTTCCCAGGTTTTATTTCTCCTGAACTGCACCTAATTCAAGTTTAGCAGAATGTCTGCAACATGATGGCCCATTTTGAGTTCAAAATAACATTTTCCATTTGCCCCCCTCATGCACACACATGCAACATCAAAGTCCTTTTTGAAATCAATGCAATGGCAAAAGACCATGGGCTACCCTAGTGGAATGAGTGCCGGGTCAGGGTCACAACAACATTTTTTGATTGAACAAGTTGATTGTAGAGCTGGGCCACAAGGCCACAGGGCAAAAGATAGGTACCCATGTTTTCCCCAAAATAAGACTGAGTTTTATTTTCTTTTGGGTCCCAAAGTAAGCACTAGGACTTATTTTCGATGTCTCTTTTTTTTCCCCATGTATGGGAGGTCCACTTCTTTTGCTTGCTCATGGCAGGGCAGGCCATGTGGCACACTAGTGCCACTGCTGTGAGGTAAGGGTGATGGAGCTGCCCCACAAGACACGCACTGGTTACTTCAGGGCCCCCGCAGCCAAGCCATCAACATCCTGTCACCAGCCTCACCTCGCAGCCACAGCACCAACACACTGCTCAGCCTCCTGCTACATTGTGGCCACGAGCAAGCAGAAGTGGCCCAGAGGCCATGTGGCTGTTGATGCACAATGCTGCTGGTGCTGCTTGCACAAGGCTGGTGTCATGGCATGGATAGCCTGGATGTGGGGGCCCTGAGGTAAGCCAGTCCAGGGCACATGGGCAGCTCCACCAGCCCCCCATCTTGCCTCATGGCTGTGGCACTATGAGCAACCAGATGGAATGGGTGGCCAGCTGGCTGCACAGGCCCTTAAGTAGGACTTATTTTGGAGGTAGGGCTTATATTAAGTGGATGTGTAAAAACCCATATTAGAGCTTATTTTTGGGATAAGTCTTATTTTCAGGGAAACAGGGTTATTGCAAATGGAAGTGTGCATGAGGGACTTTAGCAGAAAAGAAATGTGGAAGCCACCTTCTTTATTGAATTGATCCTGATGGATAATAAAAATGAACATTAGAATGATAAATAGGAATGAAAACACAAGATCCTTATCAGTAAACCATCAAACAGATGTTGATTATTTGAACTGAACTAATGTACCGTACAAAATGACTACTTTAAAACTCTTATCTTATATTTATCCGTCTGGAACAAGGATAATGCAAATTAAAGGAGACTGCTGTTCTGCTAGAGATTGTATCCAAGAATGAACTCATCAAAGGACAGAAAGAAACACTGTCTCAGTTTAACAGGTGATCCTTTAATAAAAGGCTACTTCTAGGAATAAAACACCCTTTCATGTGCTAAGCAGTAAGAGGGAGAAAATGCCACCATATGGTGGAAACAGAGAAAATAGTAAAAGAACTCAAATGATCTTTACCATATGTACTTCACTGAAACTATTATGTTAATATAAGAAAGAAGTAGATGCTTGGAATATATTACCTTTTCTTCACCTGTTCATAGTGACTGTATTTACACAGCCTGATAAATCTCATGGGTAATTAGAATAAATCATTTGCTTCACCCCACTGGTACTCTATTTTTTTGTTTTTAAAAGATTATTTTATCCCACATTTATTATTTTTATAAATGATTCAAGATGGCAAACATTCCTAACACTCCTTTCTCCTCCTATTTTCCTCATAACAACCACCTTCTGAGCACCTGTGGAGATTATCAATCATCCAAGTCATAGTTGTCTCAAAGGTGTTTTTTTTTTCCTTCAAAAGGCAACTGGACTGTTTTATTCCTTGAGGAAGTAGAAGAAAATGTTTCACTTTTCATCCAAGAAGCTTCATCAGTTCTGATGGCAATGGGGGGTAGGAATGAAAGGATTTATGAGGTGAGTTGAGCTGAGACAGAATGACTAGCCCAAAGTCACTCAGCAGGCTTTCATGTATAAGGTGGGACTAGAACTCACAGTTTTTAGGCTGGTGTCTTAGCCACTATACCAAATTGGCTTTTAAATTATAATAATAATATAATATTAAAAATATAACTTTAAAATTATATAATTTTAAAAACATCTTAATATGTGTCAAATGTATAACAAAATATTCTATTCTACTCTACTCTACTCTACTCTATTCTACTCTATTCTATTCTATTCTATTCTATTCTATCCTATTCTATTTCCACCCCTTTCCCATTTCATTCCATCCCATTCCCATTCCTATTCCTGTTCTGTTCTATTTCTATTCTATTCAAAATGATTTTATCATCAATAACATGACCATTTTATCACATCAGATTAAGAAAAAATGGGTTCTTTGTTTTAGTCTCTCAGTAGATTCTTTGTTGGTGTTTGTTAATCCAAATAATTAAGTTAATTACCTGCTGATAGATATAACTAAGGAGATTCAGCTACCCAACATCCAATGGGAGTCTCAGATAGCTATGGTTGCATACATCCTTACCTTGTTACCTTGTTAAGGAATTAACTTATTTTCTATTTTTCCTTATGCATTGAAATGTAAACTAAACACATAGTCTGATTTTATACAACATACTAAGTTAAATAGGACATGTGAGTGCACCTGCTAGATTGTTACTAGCTGATTAAATGTATTGTGTGAAAACAGCCAACACAAGGAAGACAAACCCAAGCACATTCAACATAGCCTGGATCCTGACCCAGGATTATTAAAAATGATCAATCTGTTCAACACAGAAGCTAATTAACTGTCCCAGTATTTTTGTTTTCAAAAATGTGCTCATTTAAAATGGCTATCACTTGAGTTGTTTTCTTTCCAACTTAAAAGAAGTGAAAACCTCTCTGATTAAGCCTCATGCATTAATAATTCAGCCATCAACACAATTATTCCATTTTTAAATATAATTATCACTAGCAAGGGAGAAAACTGGATTTGGCTGATTGTTGAATTAGTTATTTCCAGTTTAGAAGAACCTATTTCCCATTTTGCTGAGATTATTATTATTATTATTTATTAAATTTATATACCGCCCCATTCCGAAGACTCGGGGTGGTTCACAACTGCACACAGATAAAAATATTTAAAAACTATTTTAATTTTTTTTTTTTTAAACCCTGTTTAAAAATCAGATTAAAACATCTTTAAAAACCCCTCAGTCAGGGAAGGCTTGTCGGAAGAGTAAGGTCTTCAGCTCCCGGTGAAAAGTCTTCAAATCCGGGAGCCTCCGTAGAGCGGGGGGCAGTTGGAAGTGTCTGCTCTGTGCATGATGATTTGGGCATCCATCTGTCTATAGGTAGGAAGGAGAATGTATGCCTACCTATGTACAAAGGATGTGCTATAGGGTCCAGCTTTTCCCATTTTACAATAATTCCACTTGTATAGGGTCTCCTGCTTGTGTAGGGGGTTGGTCTAGAAGACCTCCAAGTTCCCTTCCAACTCTGTACTGTTCTGTTCCTACTCAAAAGTAAGACTCAATAAATTCAATGGCTCTTAAAACCAAGTATGTATGAGATTTCAACTTTTCATTCCTAACAGCCTAATCTTCAGCCAATAACCCCATATATAGTTTTCAGCTCACATCAGCAACATTATTCAGTGTAACTTTCAATTATTCTTAGTGACATTTTCAGCTGATCTTAATGCCATCTTTGGGTTCTCAGGCACAGTGGGAGTCTTTCTCTCCCCCCCTCTTCACTGTCACTGTGACATAATCTCAATTATATGGGCCAATCTTTAAAGGCAAATTGAGAGAATTATTTGTCAGGGCCAAAAAAATTGCTCAGGCATTATATAATGCCAATTTCAGTGTTTCAGTTTGTCCTTAACTTCTCCTTCTTTTAAGAAAAAAAGAAGACAAAGAAGAAAAGAGGAAAGTCTCTATTTTTTTTCTCCTTTATCATGCTATTTTTCCCCCTCAGTCTTATAATATTTAATTTTTTTATTGCTGGATATTTGTGTGTCTGGAAATAAGGAAAGGAGTGCCCCCAGGGAATTTTGATCTATTTTACTAGTTTGTTTTTTAGTTGTTAACGATGTGGCTTCATTTTAGGAAAGAGGGCAGGTATGTTTGGGCCACAGGCTTCATTTTAGGAAAGAGGGCAGGCTTTGGGCCACAGGAGTGAGATTGATAACAATGACTAGTCTTGATTCTGAAAAAGAAAGAGGATTGCAAAACTCCCAAATACTGTATCAGTGCTGGATTTCATAAAATTTAAGACTGGGGAGAGATACTTCAACAATCTCATTATTGCTTCAATAAAAGAGAATGGGGCCTCAAGAGAAAACAATTATTTTATATTTCCAATAAAAGAATTTGAATAATCTCATATATTTTTCAGCCTGTCCCATAGATGAATTCCTGCTGGTAGCTTTCTCTGCAGAGATAAAGCCTAAAAGGATGATCAGTATATATTTTTTGTAGGGATGGGTGAGAGAAACAAATGAGAGCATAAAACACTGACCATAAGAGAAGTATTTTGCACCTCTCTTTGTATTAGCTTTTCATTGTATGTCCCGCACAGATTTGTTAAAAGTATTACTTGAAAGCGTCAATTTCACAAGAGGTATTCTATATAATCATCTCACTAAATGCCTGGCATTGTTTCTTTTTTCCACTTTGATGTTTGGTTAAACTATGTAGATGTAAAGATCCTATTTCATCAGTTTTAATATTTTTATTCCGAATAAGGAAAAGTAAGTAGCAAAAAAATATTAGATTATGAAATCTGATTGTGAACACTAATGGTAACAAACTCTCTTTGTGAATCCAGAAACTAATACATTATCGGCCCCTTCCAAACACATTGGATTCATATGATTTGCTTAATCTCAATTCATGCCATATTAAACAGGTAGAACACACTATGCCTGTGACAGGGCACACCTTTATCACATGATGGAAGCTGCAGTTCATTGATGATTCATTATCTTTTTTTTCAATCTGCCTCTCAGTCCTTTCTCTCAGGACAAAGAGGGAACATATGGAAGTTACCTTTACTGGTCCCTAAGGACAGTTGTTCTCTCACTGGAGAGGCTGTAACACCAGATACACCCTTCCTTCCAGCCATGTTTCAATCAGTTTATATTGCTTTCTCTTCAAGAGATTCTCACTGCATTGCTGCTAGAGGAAAATATAGTTCACCACCAAAGTTATTCTGGTAAAAACATCAAAAGCATCAGAAACACAATCTAACCACAGATTGAGACAGTTGTTTTTAATTTAGGATAAATTCAAACATGGTGCATTATCATTATGGGAACTAAGTGCAACTCGAACATTTAGCTATTACCTTAATGGCCCTTTGTACTGAAAGCATACATAGTGGGAATCTTATGTAATGTACAGTATTGTACTTTATTATGGATATATGCCAATTTAAGATTGCTAAATTACATTTTGATATTCAGTTTTTAAAGATAGTTCTGACGTATCATATTACTATTTATATTAGTAAAAAAAAATCTAATGTGTAGACTGAATAAAAGAACTTTTGCAGTAATAAAAATACATAAAATATACATAATACACAATTTTGCAATAATAAAAACATTTACAATACATTATCTTGATGTAAGCCATTTAGATTCCCCTGAACCGTGAGGTGGGTGGCAAATAAATTTGACAGAAGATCATATAGATAATAAAGAGGGACAGACAAACCTATCATCTTATATTTCTCCCCACAAACCTGCAAGATAGGTTGACTTAAAAGTTCCCAAGTGAGCTGTTGTGAGTGCAGATGGAGTAGAAACTGGATCTCCCTGGTGTCAGTAAAATACATTCACCATTATACCTTAGTCCTTACTCATCCTGTTTATTTTTTTAACTGCTTTTTACTCTGAAAGTACATCATCTTGCATGTACATCATTCTTGCATAGAGCCATTGTGGCACAGTGGTTAGAATGCAGTATTGCAGGCTACTTCTGCTGACTGCCGACTGCTAGCAATTCAGCAGTTCGATTCTCAGTGGCTCAAGGTTGACTCAGCCTTCCATCCTTCCAAGGTGGGTAAAATGAAGACCCAGATTGTTTGGGGCAATATGCTGACTCTGTAAACAGGTTAGAGAGGGTTATAAAGCACTATGAAGCAATATATAAGTCTAAGGGCTATTGCTATTGCATACCCCAAAATGGTACAAGGTTAGCTTTCTCTTTTCCTTAGCCAATGGGATAACTGACACAAGATGGTTTGTTTCCTCTGAATAAATCAGCTAGAAATGAGTTTGGTTGTTCAACATGTCAGCACCTTCGAATATTTTGGAATAAAGAATTAGGTTGGCAGATTTTCCTGCTTTCTTTTCCTCTTGCCAACTGCTGTATTTTCTGAAAAGAATGTATTTTGAGAACTGCTTTAAAACAAAGCAAAATGGCCGTATGGTCTTCCTATACTCACTTGGGCTGGAAGGTGAAAGTTAAGAAAGAAATGGCCCACATTTTATCTTTTTTTTCTGTTGAATTTGAGGGAAAGGAAGGAAAGGGGAAGAGGAAAGGGAAGGGGAATTCTCCCATAAAATGGTATAAGCCCTGTAGATCAGCACACAATGCAATCAAATGCAGAGAACTAGGAACTGGGGAGTGGAGGGAGGCGGTGTGGGGAAGTGTCCAGCAATATGGATCAGCCAACTGGAATAGAGGGAATTCCTATCTATTCCAAGTAGATAGGATTGCTAACCCTATCTGCTATTGCTATAAGTAATAGATAGGTTTAGCAAGCAGACCAGACTACCCTGCTTGAACCACTAACAGGAGACAATGCTACTTTTGATGCTGAACAAGAAAACCTGGCTGTGTGTCACCCTACCAGTTGTCTAGGAGCAGACTGAAAATGCTATCATCCATTCTTCTTTTCCCAAGGGGTAGATGAACTCAGTTTTCTTCACTCTGTTCTGTGGGAAAGACAAAACAGAATGAAGGCCTTTTTTCTTTCCTTTCAATGCTCCCAACTCTTTTCCAACAATTTAAAATTCATATCTCTAGGGATCCGAGACATTTAACAGTTGCAGTTACCTCTAGGACACACAAAGACTTACACACACATATACACACAAAGACAAAACAGAAAAGGAAAACAGAACTCTCATGCTTAAATCTTAACAAACATACCACGTGATTGCATGGAAGACAAAGAGGAAGAGAGAAACAAATAAAGAAACAAACAAAAACCCCAACATTCCTATTTATATATTTCCCTTTTCTTTTAAGTACATTTATTTAGCCCAATTGGTTTTCCAGCTTAATCCCTGAGCAAAGTCCACTTCTTTACACAACCTTTTTTCTTTTTCCTTTTTCATACCCACCTGGACAGGCAACTGCCTCTTTTCATCCAAGGCATCAAGCAAGTCTTCCATGGGGGAGCCTATCCTGACCCTCAAGCTAGAGCATCCCATGTTTCCCTTTCCGATGCAAGGATTCAATTTGGCCCTGCCGGGTCCCAATGAATGGAGCCTCCTAAACGAGACTGCTGCCCTGCCAGCAGTTTTCAGACCAAAAAGGGTCTGGGAGGACTCTGGTTCCCTATCAGAGTAAGGGCCCCTCCTTTGTAGGGAAACACCCGCTGTCAATTTGCAGACCAAAAAGGAGTCTGGGAGGACTGCACTGCTCCCCTGCAGTGAGGAAGGGCACCTCTTTCCACCGGCTTTACCGCCACAGTTTTCAGACTCACTAAAGTCCTCTGCTTGCTTCCAGAGGTAAGGACTCTTCCTATTTTAGGGCTTTGCTCAGTGACTTCCCTGCTGGTTACCCAAGTTCAACTCTCTCATTCACTTTTCCATTCCATTTTCACACACTCTCTCTTTTCCCTAACAGAAGGTCCTGTGCTCTGGCCTGACCTCCTATACTTTCCAGGCTCTGTTGGTAGACCAGAACCTTTCTGTGGGTGGGAAAGACACAGTGGGAACAAGATCCAGGTGTGATTGGGAGAAGGGCCCACTCACACATGCACAGGCATACACACTTTTCCCATGCTTTTCTGGGCTATAAAATATAAAATTTAGAAGGACCCACCTTCTTTCCAAGCAGCCTTTTGAGCTTAACACTCAAAACCCCTTTAAAACCTTTGTTCTAAATGGCCAAGGTCCAGGAAAACTCACCCACAGACTCAATGGGTCTGTTACCGGCAAGGGAAGCTTACCTGGCCAGGACCATTGGTCAGATTAGCTTGGAGTCCCATCTGGGGTGCCAAATTGTTGGAAGAAATGTCCATCTGGGTTCAGTGGGGAGAAAAACACTGGAAACATGGAGGCTATTTGGAAAGATGGTTTAATGGAGGACTGGACCACATGGTTTGGAGATCCTGGGCAAAAAGAGCACATGGGTGAGAGAGGGAGCGAGATTTATCACCTCTGTTGGGCTTTGAACTTGCTTCCTGTTCCTGTGGCAAGAAATGTATTCTGATTGGTTGTCAGACTCCCATGGGGTAACTTTGTAGGTTGTCTTCTTGAATCCCTGGCTTGGTTGAATCTTGCTAGGTGATGTAATCTTCCCAGGTGTCATGTGGTGAGATGGGTAAAGTGCTAATCCTATCATGTCCTGTGGACATGTCTTAATCCCATCACCATGGAGCTGAAGGGGAGGCAGGGAGCTGCAGGAAGCTGCTTTGTCTTTAAAAAAAGTTTCTCATTTTCTCAACCAGGGAAATATAATATTCTGTCTTTTTAATATTTCCTAGAATATTTCATTCTTCTAGGAGAGGGATAGGTGCTAACTTTCTATATTCTCATGCTGGGAAAAGACCAAAGTACAAATCTGCTTTGTGAACTTAAATAGCAATCCTGTCTCAAGTCAACTATTTACCTTTTTTTTTTTTACTTTTTAGGGAGGCCTAGGGGATTTAAGTGAGTTCAAAAAGAATTCTTGGCAGGAAAATATAAGATGCCAGAGCCCACCAGCAGGATGCTTTTCAGCACACTGTATGACAGATACTGAAACATCAGGCCTGGATTCACACTTCAGAATAAGTATGGTTTACAAATATCACCCTAAACCAAAAGCAAACAAACCACACTCCAGCTTAATGTGATGTTTGAGCTAAATCAGTTTAAAGATGTTCTTGAATTGCTTTTGCCTTCAGATTATTAGCCTTGAGAATCAATTCCACAAGGAGATTTTATGGTTGTTTGAATACTTTTAAAATATTATTCCCAAGGAAGAAACATGGAGCCAGGAAAGTTAACCTTGCTTCCAAATATCTCTCCAGATTTTGATATGTAATTATATAGATTGCATTTGAAGGTCTTTCGAAACACCTGAAGGAATACTCCTTAAGATCAGCAGTGAAGAAAAAGAAGCTTCCCATTTTGGTACAGTACTTATTTTCCCTACAGGAATATGATTGACATCAGTCTTTGCTGTATTTTTAGCTCCAGGTTAAACTTTCCTGTTGACCCAAGCATTTTGAATGGACCAATCTGTCATGTGTATGCATGTTTTTTCTTCCTTCCTTTCAACATTATATTCTGTCTATATTTCGCCTTTGTGATACAGTTCAGCACACTGATTATCTTTTGATGAGAGGTATCAGTGCTTAATTAAATAAGTGCATCCAACATCAACACAGAATAAATTTGACCAGGAGCCAGCTGAAATAAAAGATATAATCCCAGAAGCAAAACAGCAGGGAAACCAGTCATTACTTAGATTATTTGCATACAGATGGTTCAACCTACACCTCTAAATTATAGAATAGGTTGATATATGGATAAATAATGAAGGACGCTTTCCATTGGAATACAGGACGTAGAAAAACAAGATTGGAACAGATCTTGGAGGTCTTCTAGTCCAACCCCTACTCAAGTAGGAGATCTTATGCCATTCCAGACAAATGGTTGTCCAATCTCTTCTTGAAGATCTCCAGAAATGGAGCATCAGCAACTTCTGGAGGCAATTCATTTCATTGATTTATTGTTCTCACTTTCAGGAAATTTTTCCTTAGTTCTGGGTTGAATCTCTTTTAAACTAGCTTTTACCAGTTACTTCCTGTCTTGCCCTCAGGTGCTTTGGAAAATAGGTCAACACCCTCTTCTCTGTCCCTCAAATATTGGAAGCCTGCCATAATGTCACCCCTACTCCTTCTCTTTGTTGATTAAACCAGGGGTGTCGAACTGGATTTCTTGGAGGGCTGGATCAGCATTGTAGTTGTCCTCCACAGGCCAGGCTGGCGGGTAGGAGGGGAAAGGAGACAGGATAGACAGCCTCCTGCAGCACCCTGCCAGCCAAAACAGGACATGGGGGTGTCTGCAGCCCATGCCCCATTTTTGGCCTGGGTGGCCTCCTGCAGCACGTTTGGCCAGCAGAGGCTGCAGGAGGCCATTCAGGCTGAAAACAGGGCACACAAGGCCACCTGCAGTCCCCCATTCCCCATTTTCCCTAGCAGAGGCACCATGGGCTGGTCCTTTGCTATTTCCAGGCCAACTCCTCAGGCCGGATCTAAGCACCCAGTGGGCTGGATCTGGCCTGCAGGCCTTGAATTTGACACCCCTGGACTAGACATACATAATGCTCTCAACTGTTCATACGGTGTACCCTCCAGATCCCTTATCAACTTTGCTGCTCTTCTATGCATTTTTTTCCTAGGGTCTCAGCATCTTTATTTTGGTGACCAGAACAGGATGCATTAGTCCAAATTACATGCATAAACCCTAATGCAATGTAAAGCAGTACTATCACTTCACATGATCTTGATACACTCTCTCTGTTGATGCAGTTTAGGGCCATATTGGATTTTTAGGCAGCTGCAGCACATTGCTGGCTTATATTTAAATGGTGGTCCACTAGGACTTCCAGATCTCCCTCTCATCATTAGTACTACAAATACAGTGCTAAACAATTGTATGCAAACGGCGGTAAGGGGTTTCTTGGACTCTTGCTTCTGCAAGTGAAGGAGAAAAACATATTTATAGCAAAAAATTTTTTTCAGAGAACTGGATTTGGCAATAGCGATGACAGAGGAATGATTGGTAAAATTGACAGAACTTCCTGAAAGGCCTAAACTCTTTGGTTAGGAAAAAAAAAAAATCTGCATTTATTAAAATTCCTTGAGGACGTTTGTGTAAAATAGAAAAAAAAGAACTTTTGATGTATGGTTTTAATGATAGAACAGGATAGATTCAGAGGTGGGCTGCTGCTGGTTCGTTCTGGTTCTGTCAGACCGGTAATTAATATTAGGCGCAGTTTGGCAAACTGGCAAATGCCACGACTGGCTGGCCCTACCCCCACCTGTTTTTTTGGCCTGTTTTCAGGCTGTTCTCTAGGCCATTTTTGGGCCAAAAATGGCATGAAAATGGCCTAAAAACACTCTGAAAAATGCCCCCCAAAATGGCCCCAAAGTAGCCCAAAACCGGCCTGTTTGGGGGCCATTTTCAGGCTATTTTTCTGAGCCAAAACCAGCCTGAAAAACGGCCCCAAAAAGGCCTGTTTTGGGGCCATTTTCAGGCTGTTTACAGGCTGTTTTCTGGGCCAAAAACAGCCTGGAAAACAGCCGGAAAATGGCCGGAAAAACGCCCCCCAAAATGGCCTATTTGGGGGCCATTTTCAGGCCATTTTGGAGCTGTTTTCAGGCCATTTTGGAGCTGTTTTCAGGCCATTATTCTGGGCCAAAAACAGCCTGAAAAATGGCCTGAAAATGGCCCCGAAACAGGCCAAAAAATGGGCAGGTGAGGGAGCAGCCTGTGGTGGGATTAGCCCCAACTGGCTGAATCCTACCTCTGCCTTTGAAGTGAGTGGCTGGGGGGCGGGGCTGGGTGTGATGAGTGATGTCACCCATCCAGTCACATGACCCGCCAGCCACACCTACCCAGCCAGAGAACCGGTTGTTAAAAAAATTGCAGCCCACGACTGGATAGATTATAAAAAGAAGAGAATCATGATGTAACTTTAGAGAGACAAGTCAGTTTATAATTGTATTATAAAGAAGATTCAAAGTCATTTCTTTATCTCTCCTTTTTTTTTCTATTTTTCTGCTATTCTTTTTGCACCTTTAATATTTTTTTCCTTCCCTTTTTTCCTTTCCTTTTTCCTTCTCTTTTTCATTAATTTTATTAGTCTTATTCATGTTTGAAATGTTCAATTTATGCCTACAGATACAGATACAGATTAAAAAAAAGAAATCTTATCAGAGCTACAATACAGTGCACTGAATGCTGGAAACAACTAATTTATTCTTCAGGGAGGGGAAAAAAACCCAAGTCATCATTTCAGAGGAATTGAGATGGCATATTTTATTAAGATCGTTTGCTGAAAGACATGGACTGACAATATACATCACAGTCGGTCATTGCAATTACAATATAATATATACATTCTTCTAGTTACGTATCCATGAAAAGAATAATGCATTTGGCAACACTGAGATAGAAACCAGTATTAAATCATAATTGAAAAAGATGTGCCGTATGGAAAGTGCAGAGGCTGCAGCTCTGTTTCAACTGAGGAGTTAAAATAAAATAGTAATTATAATAGTTAAAAATAAAAAGTGCCTCTTGATGCAATTCATTCAGAAACAGTCACACAGAACTGTGCAGCCTATATTTTAGTAGCATAAATGGTTCAAGTAACTGCTCAATTAATATTAAAACTTATTCTGAGGTTATCATCACTAGACAATTCAGATGGATGAGTTCAAAAAAAAATGCTTGGGTTAATGAGATTTTGTTTCCCCTTCATTTACCTGTTTATTTTTAAAAGATTGAATGTAATCGTAAGTAATGTTACTTAGGGGATCTAGTTTTTTAGCAAAATGAGTTGGAATAGCCATAAGGTGACAGCTGGATTTTTAAAAAATTATCTATTTAACTGGTCTTCCTCTGATAGGGTCAGAGCACCTAAGGAGATATTTGGCAACCAAACTGCATCATTACATGAGCTGAGTTTCAGGTGCTGGAATTAAATTACTAAAGCATAAACAGTTTTCCATATGTTGGGTGACATTTCAACTAATATCAGAATTCCAGGAAGCATTATCAATTATATTTTTAAAAAATGCTTAGGTGGTTGTTGATTTTCTTAACATATTTTTATTTTGGAAGAAGCAAGAG